>CALNHX010009085.1:0-53538 GCA_940337035.1 Agriotes lineatus | reverse complement strand
TATAGCATCGGTGCTCCTTATCTTCTGCTTCCGGTGGCGATTGGAACAGGAGGGGAGATTCGCTTGCGCGCCGCCTTATCGTAACTTGCGGCATCCAATGCCAATCGGCTTATCATCTACTAGATCCGTAACGTTTAAAAAGAGCGCTGAATTCAATTCAAATGCTTTTTGAGTATTTCTAAGATTTTATTTCAGTGCGAAACGTTACAACATCTACATGAAAGACTTTGAAGAACGAGCTATATCTCAATATCAGAACAAGCCTAGTCTATGGCTGCGATACGTAGATGATACGTTCGTAATATGGCCCCATGAAAGGGAGACACTGGACGGCTTCCTGAAACATCCCAATAATCAAACCCGATCAATTAAGTTCACGATGGATATAGAATCGGAAGGCAAACTCCCATATCTAGACGTACTAGTCCAGAAGAATGGTGACACGGTTCAAACAAAGGTATATCGGAAACCAACCCATACGGTGAGATACCTACACTATGATTCTAACCACCACAATAGCGTGAAACGTGGCATCGCAAGATGCCTATATAGCCGAGCCGAGACCATATGCTCGGAGGAAGAAGACCTTAAACGAGAAATTGAGATAATCACAGAAATGCTGAAAGCTAATGGCTACTCAAAAAGAACTCTAAACCAAACGCTAAAAGAGATGGACAGAAATACAAAACCGGCGGGGATAAGAAAACGAAGCCAACAACCACGGCCGTAATACCATATATCCGAGGAGTTTCCGACAAACTGAGAAGAATCGAAAACAGATTCAATATAAGAACTGCCTGCAAGTCCACGACAACTCTAAGAGGCATGATGACGCATAGCAAGGCCCAGAACAAAGATCAGAGTTCAAAGAACTGTATCTACAGCGTACCGTGCGAGTGTGGAAGACAATACATAGGGGAAATACAACGACCCCTATGAGTGAGATTATCGGAACACCGCAAAAATGTTAGAATGGACGAAACCATCAAATCCAAGATCGCAGAACACGTCTGGAATGAAGACCACCACATACAATGGGATAACGTATCAATTGTAGATAAAGAGGAAAAGAGATTCCGTAGCCCATAAAACAGTTTCTTTGATAAGGGCAGAAATCTCCACTTTTTGTTCTAGCGTAAAAGGCATACTGAATAGTACGAAATAGGCACGTTGTATATTCAAAATTGTAGAAAATTTACTCAAAACTTAACAGGAAATGCCGGAGTAAGTAGCAAAACTACACTCTACGAGCGACACACATTGAATCTCGTAATCTACGTAATTTTTTAAATCTAATTACGCCACATAAGTGATATTTCAAATGTCAAACTCTTTTTTCAAATTTCATCCGTTTAAAGTTTAAAGAACCTCTTTTATCAATATTAGAAAAACATGTTGAACGTAATAAGTTATGAAAAGTCATATTACCTGACTTACGTAATTTGAAAAACTATTTAATACTCATTTTATAAAACATTAAGACTCTTCAAACAATAACGCACTATCCATAACTATTAATTACGTAACTATTATCGCATTTATTTAACAATTTTAACCAGTTTAATTCTAAAAACAATTGTACTGTATTTCTGGCATTTGTCACCAGTTCGTAACCTCCACATTTTTATGTTATACTATCTATGTTATTGGGATTGCAATACATTGCCAACTGGGCATACGGGCAGCCAATCATAGCTATAGATTTTAGAGCGACAAAGCCAAAACGTCTTTCCCAACTAAAATACAGATTATTATCGATTTTCCTTACTAGCAAGTAAGAAAAACGATCGGTTAGAAATCTGTAAAAAATGAACTGACGCACAGACAATTAAGCATATCTTATATGTAAAAAGGCATTCTACAAACAAGAACAAAAAACTACATAACGAAAAATATGAAAAGCAACAACAGGGATGCGTCTACTCATTTAATTAATGTTACACAGTGGAAAAAGCATTAAAAGTGTTATTACAGCTGTTTTATTTGTAAGATATTTGTAGAAAAACTTTTGGCAGCTTTTTTTTCTTTTACATTTATTTTAAAAGCATGAGGTAGAAATATATATCGACATTTCCTGTAAGTTAAAATAAGCATTAAAAACGATTACCATTTATAGGTAGGTGAGTGGACGAAACATTCACCTCAAATCATGCAACAACTATTTTATATATTATAAAGATATACCTTGTAAATGCAATGATGTTCCCAAGTTCCAAAAAAGAAAATCGTTGTTCTGGCAAATTTTCTTTTCAAGTTCTTAAATTTTTGTTTTATTTATCAGCATCATTATTTGGGTATTAGTCTTCAATTCCGCAAACATAACGAATACAGATAAGTGAATTAAAGTTAAAACTCTGGGATTTCGCATATTTTCAAAAGTAAGAACAGTTTATAACCTCATAATTGTACACTAGCTAATAAATAATTGTGTGTTAGTTATTAGAGTCAGACAAAAGTAGTTAAAAAGTTAATTGACTTAATCTTAAATGGGATGCCCCGTTTGATAATTTGAAATATGATTAGATAGGAAATTCAAGGTGACAATTATTGTTCCCTATTATGCAACAATAATAACCAAAACAAGAAGTATTAATAAATCTATATAAAGAATTTCTTCTTTCATTTAATCGTTAAATTTTCAAAGATTGTAATATGCTATATATTTATATAGCGATGTTTATAAGTTTTCTTGCGCCTATATAAGTGCACTTGGAAATAATAAAAACTTGTTGGCGCCCAGATAATTAGGACTTTCCATCACTAAAGAATACTTCACTGAAGGACCCCCAAGCACACTTTTATAGCGTATGATTTTTGAAGTAAAATATAGAAGGCTAACCTAAAGGTAAGAGAAAATCTAACAAAGTAAAACTGTTACCTTGGGGTTGGTACCTAATTAAAGGTTGTGAAGGTTATACCAACACATATACATTAATACATGAACCATGACGGGTTTTGAACCTATACCGATTCGTACAATATTATTAACTGTTGTTTCACGTTGCCTACATATGCATGTATAGATTCTACGGGCACTTAATATTAAACTCAGCTGGTTTTATTTAAGAAATGTCTTTCACTGTTTGTATGCCGGTGCAATTAGCAAAATATTAATCTTTACGTTGTTAAATTGAAGTCAATTTTTAATTTTCTAAATGTTTGGGTGATGTTTAACTTTTTATCCCATTTCTATTTTCAATTTTTTCTTGCCAACTGCAGAAACTTACTAAGAAGTTGTGTTGCATAAATCCAAGTTACTTGGGTTGATTGCTAAAAATCATTGTTGTATATTATATAATTTCATTTTATGTGTAGTACTGAATTGAAATTTGGACATGTAAATATTCAATCGTTGATTTGTAGCTTAAGTGATTTAAGAGATCATGTTACCCTTAACGAGTATGATGTCTTCGCAGTCAGCGAGACGTGGTTAAAAGACGATATATCAGATAAAAATGTCGATATTATAGGATATAAAATAATTAGAAATGATCGTAAGCAATGAAAAGGAGGGGGTGTAGCGTTCTATATCTTAAATTGTTTTGATGTTACTGTTATACCAACATCTGCATTAATCGAACAGCTGTGGATCAGGATTAAAATCAATAAGAGAGAATATATTTTTGGAGTAGTTTACAAGCCGCCTGATATGAATTACAATAATTTCTTAGAAGTACTTGATAAAACTATTTCTGATTTAATAGGAGATTGTGATGAATTATATTGCACTGGTGACTTTAATATTGATTTGTTTGAGGTAGCCGACAGAAAAACTATAGCTTTGAATTTGTTACTTGAAAGTTATAATTTAAAACAGATTATTAACACGCCTACAAGAATTACTTCTACAACTGCTAAGCTTATCGATTGTATAGTAGTGCCATCTAATAGAGAGGTACTAGAGTGTGGCGCTTCTGTCTTTGAGTCGACAGACCATGAACTTGTGTACTGCACTGTGCTGTTTGAAAGTATAACAAGGGGATGTACATATAAAAATATTCGATCATATAAACGCTTCAATGAGGCCGATTTTCTTGAAAATCTAGCGCATTTGCCTTTATCTGGATTAATTGGTATGAGCAGTGTTAATGACAAAGTTGATCATCTTACAAAACATATTAATAGTCTCTTTGATAAACACGCACCTTATACTTCTTGCCGTTTTACAAAAAATCCTGCTCCATGGATCACGCCTAACATTAAATTAATGATGAATCTCCGAAATAAAGCTCTAAAAAAATTTAAACGTACTAAGAATCAGTCTCATTGGAATTACTATAAACAACTTAGGAATTATACAACTTAAGCTATCAGAAATGAAAAAAAGCATGTTTTGAACATGAGTTACAAACTACAGACAGTAAAGTTCTTTGGCAAAAGCTCTCAAAATTTAACATCCACTCTAAACCTAATGCAGAGATGCCGCCGTCGCTGAAAGATGCAGACAAATTAAATTATTTTTTTTATAAATTCAGTACCTAATGGGATTAATGATACCCGCCCTACCGTGAACTTCTATAAACATAATAAATTATTAGATCACAATATTTTGTTTAATTTTAGTGCAGTTAACGAAGACCAGGTCTTAAAAATAATAAATACAATCAAAACCAATGCATCTGGTGCGGATGGTGTCAACATTAATATGATTAAATTGTGCCTGCCATATATTCTACCATATATTTGTCATATTATTAATGTTTGTTTAATTAATGGTGTATTTCCTAATTCTTGGAAACTAGCTTTAGTGACTCGTTTCGAAAATTAATAATCCTGAAGAATTTAAGCATTACCGTCCTATCAGTATTCTGCCAGTATTTTCAAAGGTTTTAGAAAAAGTAGTGGTATCACAAATCACAACCTACTTAGAAAAACACAATATATTACCTGATACTCAATCGGGATTTCGTTCGGGGTATAGTTGTAGTTCTGCACTTTTGAATATTATTGACGATATCCTGTCTGCCTATGATCGAAATAAATTGACCCTTCTTGTTCTACTTGATTACAGTAAGGCGTTTGACACACTTAATCATGAAACTTTAATCGCAGTTCTGAATTATATCGGTTTCAGTGCTGCTCCGCTGGCTTTACTTAAAGATTATTTGAATAATAGGAAGCAAATTGTTCAACTTGATCAACATTATTCCTCTCCTTTGCGATTGAAGTCAGGAGTGCCCCAGGGTTCCATTTTGGGTCCTTTACTATATACCATCTACACAGCTACCTTTGCTAAACAGTTACAATTTTGTTCATCTCATCAATACGCAGACGACACTCAAATATATTTATCCTTCAAGGATGAAGACGTTCTTTTAGCTTGTTCTCAAATTAATAATGATCTAAAGACTCTGTTAGAAATATCTAGAAATCATTCCTTAGAAATTAATGCCTCGAAAACTCAAGTAATTTTATTTGGACCACCTCATCTTAGGCGAGCTGTCTCTCCACACGTTTCTGTTGTTGTGGACAACCAGTCTGTTGCTATGGTTGATGTCATTAAGAATTTAGGCTTGACTATTAATAATTTTTCGGAACACGTTGTACAAATTCTTAAAAAATCTTATGGCTCACTTAAAGCTTTGTATCCCTATAGAAATTTTTTATCAACTAAGACTAAAGCTGTGCTGTGTGATTCACTCGTGCTTTCCCATTTGAGTTACTGTGATGTGGTATTTGGGCCTTGCTTGAGCGTTGTAGATAAAAATAAATTACAACAAGTGCAGCGTTCGTGTCTGCGTTACAGCTTTGGAGTGAGAAAGTATGACAGTGTGTCACACAAGCTCAAGGATGCGGGCTGGTTGTCTACTCACAATAGGAGACTGCTTCATGCAGCATGTATGTTCATGAAGATATATCGTGATAGATGTCCTACTTATTTGTATTCAAAAATTGATTTTAGGTCTGTTTCACTTAATGTTAATATCAATATAAATCTTCGCCCTACATCTCTTGTCACCATACCTTCCCATAGAACTGAGAAATATAAATCTTGTTGCACTTATCAAATGTCTAAAGTAATTAACTCGCTCAAACCTGAATACTTTTTATTAAGTTTTGTGGAATTCAAGAGAAAATATAGAATGTATCTCCTTTCTCTGCAAAACATAAGCTGACTCCTTATTCTATTCTCGCTAGTCTGCCGAGATAACATACTCGCAATTTTTTGTAGTCGTTGTAATTTATATGTTTTTAATATTGCGGTAACACACGAAACTCCTTTAGGCTGTAAGCCATATAATAACATTTATTTTGCCCAAGGTTAAGTGGTAGAGCAGCGTTTGCTGAACCTCGCCTTGCGATTCATTTTTGTAAATACAAACAAAATGAATAAAGTCATTATTATTATTATTATTATTATAAATGAATAAAGGTGAGTGAGTGGAAGCGAGGGCCATTGGTGGAGTTCGTCTGCAAATGTATTGTTTCCGCGACGCTGGTTGAATTTGTGCCAGCCTTCGATTTGCGTAGTTCCGAAATTAACCTACTATTGACATAGACAAAAAACACGACAGTTTGCAAATTAATGTAGCGTAAGTACACAAAGTGTTTGAAATATGACCCAGTGCAGGTCTCATAACGAAAAGGTTTGCGAAATGCTTCCTTATAGTAATTGCAACCTGGCCCAGTAACTCGACGTAATGTGCCGAGTATTATATACAAATAACTTATCTAGCACACGTTGAACTAGTTTTATATCCTAATTAAACGCACTTTTGTGTCTACATGATTTCACTTAATTTTTACACCTTTTTGTTAAGCTGCCTGGCCCATTATCAAACATTAGGTTGAACATTATGGTGTCGCTGGTTGACGATATGGACTGAGTACAACGTTGGCTGGTTCCCAGATCGGTGGAAATAACTGTTCGAGGAAGAAAAAACCATGCAGCTGAAGGTGGAGCCGTTGCTGCCAACTAGGGTCAGCAGGTAATCCTGAGTTTGGAGTTCATTGCGGGTCTGGGTTTCAAGACTGTGTAGCTCAGCGGTGGTATTAGAAGTGGCACCTGGAAAAGAGGACATCTGATACGGAGTTGATGTGGTGAACAAATACACAGGTACCTCAAAAGAGAATTCTTTATTCACATGCAAATTAATAAAAACAAATAAATAAGACTTACCTGATTATACAGTTGTAGTTTGGTGCTTTACATAGTATTAAGAGCAAGCGAGGTTATTTCAAAACATAAATACAGCTTTACTAAAAATAATCCTAGAATAACATTTAACCAAGATTACATTAGAATAAAATTACTATTTTACACAAGTGTTAAACGCAACCCTGATTTGAGTAATATGAGTTCTACTGAGCTAGGCAGTTTAAATCAAGATTGAATAATTAAATTAAAGACCAAAACACTTGGCTATTCAATTGTACCTAATATTAATTCAAGCAATTTTTGAGTAGCTACAAAAATATTAATTAATATAGAAAAATAATACGTCTATTCATTACAATATACTAGTGTAGTAAAGTATTTAAAGGAGTGTAAGATATCACCTCTACTTTTTAATGTTTATGTAAAGTTGCACTCAAGAAGTAGAAAATGTGTGCTCCTTAATAAACATCACTTGATTACACTAAGCTTCGCGGGTGATCAGTCAATATTCTCCCAAAATGCATATCATCTAGAATTTATGCTGATGAGGTTATATAATGAATATAAGTAATGAAACAAAGTGGGGTTTGCAGATTAGTGTGCAAAAAACTGAATACGTGGTAGTTAACTCTAACGCTAACTTGAAGTACTCCTGAGTGATAAAACTTACGTGAAGCAAGTAGATAGATTAAAGTATATCGGAGCTACTATACTAGATAACAACAGTTTAGGAGGTATTGAAATAAAACAAATATTATAGAAGGCAAGAAAAGATGTATTTAATTAAGATCATTATGGTGGAATCGAAATATAACTAATAAAAATTAAGAATAGGACAAGCTATGGCAGAAATTGTCCTGTGCTATAATAGGAACGAAGTCTCAAGAAGAGAAAGGATAACAACATAGAAATACGCAACAGGATGTATTACATCATGGTTATAATCAGGTTATTCCAGATTAAACTTAAGCTGACACCAAGTACTACACGTTACAAAAATTATGCAAAAGGCTACACCACTAAATAAGTATATTGTATGGGCAAAATGTACAAGCGAAATAAAAATAAATATATATCACCTTCAAACACAAAGTGATTGTTCTATTAAAGTCATGCCATATTTTATTGCTTTTAAGACTGGTTGATGTGAAGACACAAAACTCATTGTCCAATATCAGAAAACCTTTATATATAAATCCTTTTTATTCTTTTTAATCGAAATATTATTTCGTATTTTAACAGGGTGCGAGTTATGACCTCGGTTGAACCGGACTATAGACGAAGTGAAATTGGTAAAATGTAAACGTATCGCAAAGCAATATAGTTTCCATTAATAAAAAAGTGGGACATTATTTTTCCGTGATCGTGTCTTTATTTCTAAAGTATTTTAATCTTTAGGTAAGTGTAGTTTTTAACCCATTTTCCATCTTTATCCGTTTTCTACTTCACGGGGGGTTTGCTTCTAGAGGTGTATCTGTAATATTTTCAATTTGATGACACCATCTAGTCAAGAATCTCTCTCTTAGTATTCTGCCTTCTATTTGGTCTCCTCATATTACGTATTCAAAATATTACAGTATACGCCTGCGACATATTGTTGACATGCGATCGGTGACACCAAGCTCATTTAGGTCTGACGCAACCGTCCTTGTCGCTGTCCATGGTATTCGCAACATCCGTCTGCAACACCACCCCTCAAAATCATCTAGCGTCGTCCGTCAGCTATCTTGATAGTCCAAAACTATACGCGTCTCCGTCGTAAGAAGATATAAGACACGGCAAATATTTAACGAAATCCGTTTTTGTGTTTTTTAATTTGTCGGTGTTTCCATATCTTTGATAGATTTGTCCTTTTAGTGCACGCTATAGTAATACGTCTTTTGATCCCATCTTCGGATTCATCCCCATTACTAATCAACAACCCTAAATAGATAAAACTTTCAACTGGTTCGATTTACGTTAGTCGGTTTATTAGTTGAATTGCGGTAGTCTGAGTCAATAGCTATCACTTTTGTATTATTGGGTCTCTCAGGTGACCAGACTCCTAGAATCTAGACAAATAAATCTTACAATGGTATAGAAAGAACTGAAAGAATTGATTAAGAAAGGAGAAAGTAAAAGGTGTCGTAAATCAAAAGTTAGTAGGATAAATACTAAGGAAAAAGAGAAGAAATAAAGGTAGTAAGATAAATACTAAAAGAGAGGAAATACAAAAAGTAGTGGATGCCGATGCTTATCTAAAAATTTTCGGAACCTTTTAATCACTAATACGTAAAGAAAATATTGTAAAATATTAAAGCATATTCGAAACTTTTGTTCTATAACTATGTTTGAACCTTCCAATTGATAACAAGAGATAGTCGACATCTTTAAGTATTTATTACAATTTAGAGCAATTCTCGTAAAAATGGAGAAAAGTAGAAATTGTTCATTAGGTTACTAAGTCAGAAGAAGTCTATTAATATTCTACAAATGGCTAAAGTCGGCAGTTGTAAAATCTGTAAGCCATCACCGTAGTCAGCGTACCCTATTCTTGCACAAAAACATACAATTTTACTAATATTTCGTTGAATAGACTATTCTTTGTATATGCACTGCATAGCTTGGTCACCAGACCATACTAGCGTATTCTAAAATTGAACAAGCGTGGGTGTAGTACAGTAATGTTAAAGTGTGAAGGTGTGTAAAGTGCTGTGTAACCCTGAATATAAAACCTTTTATAAACATTTGATGTTATAGAATATATACATATGTGATGTAAAAGTAAGTCTAGCATCAAGTAAAACGCCAAGATCTTTTATGGTATTGACTTTCTGTATACAGGGTAAGTTATAATTAGGTGTAAAAAAATTTGCCAATTTTTTTTAGTCCAAAACAAAGCCTAAACCTAATACAGCTTAGTACCAAAATGTTCCCTTAAAAAGATACAGGGTGTTAATGGAAAAAATATTTTATATTTGGAAATTATACGGGCTACATGTTATGCCCGACGGCATCCCGTTACGATGTTATTCGAAGAAAACGGTGCACTTCCTCCCAATGGGCAGAATCGTTACAGAATAGTTAAATGACTATTTCAATGGTAGATGGATTGGCCGGTTTGGTCCTGTGGGATGGCTGCAAAGGAGTCTCGACATCAATCCGCTGGATTTTTTATGGGATTTTTTTAAAACAGCTGGTTTACCGTGAGGTAATTAACATGAGGAAACAGTTGCAGCAACGAATTTTCAAGGCTGCTAATGAAATTTGTGAAAACTACAATCTTCAGCAAGTGTATGAATCAGTGCAACGGTGACATGCTTGTATTGCGGCTGGAGGGGAGCATTATGAACATTTGCTATAGTTTTCTATTTTTTGTCATTGTTTTTTTAATTTTGTGTTTATTATAATGTATTTTCAAATTAATCGTATAATTACTTTCCAAGGTATAGTCACAAATAGATTTTTTTCATTAACACCCTGTATCGCTTTAAGGGAGCATTTTGGTACGAAGATGTATTAGGTTAATTGCTTTGTTTTGGCCTAAAGCTTTTGTTAAATTTCTTACACCTAATTATGACTCACCTTGTATAAATACGTATGTCGATGCGATAATATTTTTGTTATCTATGAACTGTAGATAACAATATTTCTCTAAATTTAAGAAAAGTTTATTTCTGAAACACCAAGAACTAAGTGCATCGGTGTCGTCCTACTTGCGCCCGGCGCATTTGCGCCTGGCGCATTTGCGCCCACCGCCATTTTCGGCCCATTTGCGCCCCAAAAGAATGTGAACGGTAATTAAGGTTTTATTTGCGTCCACACTAGTAACTTATTAGTTATCAGGACAACCAAACTTGGTCGACTAGTGCGGCGGTTTCCTACCTGCAAATTAGTTATTACAAAAACACTAAATTTAACAATTTTTCGCTTAGCTGTTCTAACTTCTATGCGTTTCTGTTGGTACTTTAATGTTTGTGTTTATTTAAGATTTATTTTAAAACTTTAGTAAGAGTTGTTACACTGGTGTCAAATTTATTTATTAATAATTCAGATTATTGTACAGCGCATTTTATCAGCGTGCCAGAAACACTAGTTTTTGAAAATAATGTTATAGGAATTAAACAATATACTAACTAAACTAACTAACTTTTTATATTCGTATTTTATACAGGGTCGCTAAAAGTATGGATACAGCTAAATATTTTTAGAACAATTTAGCAGAGCTCGTTGAAATTTGGCACACAGTTAGAAGTGTTTAAATTCCATCATTTGGGATTACTGTCCAATTTTCTACCATCATTTATTTTGAAGATACAAAGCCAAATTGATTTTTTTTAAATGGCACGGGGTCAAATTTAATATTTTTGAAGAGTTTTTTTTCTGAATTCAGTAATGTAACACATGCCCACCTTTACTTTTATGAAAAGTAAAAAAGAATTCAAAGTTAGCTTTGAAAATGCTGTTATTAGCAATCTGTCACTTGCATATTAACTAACAATTTACTTTTGATTACTATTAACTTTTATTTATTTTTTGGTCAAAGTACAGGAGGCAAAGAACTAATGATAGATAAATATGACATTTCCAAGGCTAACTAAATTTTACATTCTTTCAAATTTGTTCGATATTTTTTTTAAGTTTCTATTAAAATAAGATATGCATGTGTTACAACACTGAATTCAGAAAAAATACTCTTTTCCAAAATATTAAATTTTACCCTTCGGACCATTTAAAAATATCAAGTTACCTTATATCTCCAGAACAAATGAAGATAGAAATTTGAAAAACATCTTAGATGATGGAATTTAAATACTTTTAACCATACACTAAATTTCAACAAGTTTTGAACAGTTTTCATAATATTTAACTGTATCCATACTTTTTAGCGACGCTGTATAGTTCTCCATCCACTTTTAGAAAATAAATGAGGGAGTTAGTTAGTAGAGGCCAGGGCGGATAAGTTGCTATCTTAACAAAATACAAAGGTTGTACCATTTTTTTTTAATAGTTAGTCAACTAAGGTCTTTCTATTTTATTCAGTTTATAGTTAGTTTAGTTAGTACATTGTTTAATTCCTATAACATTATGTTCAAAAACTAGGTGTCTCTAGCACGCTGATATGCGCTGTACAATAATTTGAATTATTAATCAATAAATTTGACACCTGTGTAGCAACTCTTACTAAAGTTTTAAAATAAATCTCAAATAAACACAAACATGAAAGTACCAACAGAAACGCATAGAAGTTAGGGCAGCTAAGCGAGAAATTGTTAATTTAATGTCGGCCAAGTTCGGGTGTCCTGATGACTAATGAGTTGTGAGCCTGGACTCAAATGAGACCTTAATTACCGTTGACATTCTTCTGAGGCGCAAATAGGCCGAAAATGGTGGTGGGCGCAAATGCGCCGGGCGCAAGTATGCCTATATCAGTGCATGAACGTCCCGCTGAAGACCTTCAACAAATGAGAGAGACTGAATAGTATATCGTCAAATCATACAATAAGTAGTTTAAAGAAAGATTACAACATAAACCGTTTACAAAGTTGTGGAATAAGGTAGGGACTGAGCAAGAGCCTTGCGGATCTTCAGAAATAATATTTATAAATTAAGGTTTGAAGCCATTGATTACAACTTGTTGTCGTCTACCTGATAAATAAGAGCTAAACCAGCTTTGAAGTGGGGAGATATGCTGTAATTTTATAATTTTTCGAATCACAATGGTGATAAACCTTTTCGTTAAAACCTTCAGCTAGAAAATTCACAAAGTACGAAAAATTAGTTACGGTAGAGTCTAGGACATTTCGGCGCAGCCATCTAGGCGCGGGGCCAGCTCGGCGCCGGGACAACTCGGCGCGGAGCCATCTCGGCGGCAGCCAACTCGGCGCTAGGCCATCTCGGCGCCGAATTCAAATTCGCAAACTACAGTAACTACGTAAGAAAATTATTATAAACAAATAATAAATAAAGTGATCGCCAAAAAGCTGGCATCAAATGAAAAAAAAAGTATTTAGAATTTCTTGGAAAATCAAATACTGACGACCAGAGATGGTTGCAAAGTGATTACAAATGGGCCAAACAAAAGTTGTTACGTTATCAGTAAAATATTACATTTTTTTAAAATAATTACGAAACATATATTTAATAGTCAAGGTAGAGACACATTTTACGAAAAAAAGTTTTCTGGCCTTGAAATTGTACAGTCAGCTAAAACTAACACACTAAAAATCTCATGGAAATCTTGCTTAATTTCCGAAAAATAGCACTTTTTGGATTTACACAAGTTCGAAAAACGCCATTTTCTAACTAAATAAAGTGCCTTTTATGTGCCAAAAATTTCTTTAATGTTTAATTCCCAAATCAAAGAATTTTATTTTTAACAAAGTTTTTTTATTATGAAATAAAAAACTTTGTTAAAAATATTTGTTTTTCCATAGCAGTCTTTGTTAAAAGTAAAATTCTTTGATATGGGACCTAAACATATAAGAAAATGTGAGAGATCAAAGTTGGCCGAAGATTTTCAAATTTGGTATAGGAGCCTAGATGTTGATTCTAAACAACGTTTCTTAATAACTTTTTGTAGTATTTGCTACATGAAAGGCACGCTACTCTCTAGTAATAGTAGTTTGCATACCAA
The DNA here is from genome assembly GCA_940337035.1 of Agriotes lineatus. Classification (NCBI taxonomy): domain Eukaryota; kingdom Metazoa; phylum Arthropoda; class Insecta; order Coleoptera; family Elateridae; genus Agriotes; species Agriotes lineatus. The sequence goes on along the minus strand of CALNHX010009085.1, from coordinate 39,823 downwards.
GGCCCTGAAGTTTAACTTTGGCAAATAAGCCACATGAGGGATAAAAAGGAACTTCAGTGGCGGGGTGTACACTATGGTTTATTTGAAATCGAGTAATTGTGAAATTACAACATTTTAACCAACTTTTGTAGGTTATGTTGACGTCGGTTGACGTTTATCTGTCGCCTCGCCACCTACAAAAAAGTCGTAAAACAATGGATTACTTTAATGCCGATTTCTCGTATTTTAATGACGATTTCGGGGTACTTTAATGCCAATTTCAAATAAAATAGGTTTTTTTAAACTTCCAAGGCATACTTGATTTTTCAAAACTGAAATGCTGTTATAAATTCGCCTTTAACCAAGCAGGGCTGACCCAAAAAAATGAAAATTTAAATCGAGAAGTTTTTACTTTTTACAAGAGTCGTTTCACTTATCCGGGGACACACTGTATACAGGGTGTTCGGAACGTGTACAACGAAAAACCTCAAGTTCCTTGGCCCAAAATATGATGATTTAACTCAACTTACTTATATACAAAGTTGCTTAGTTTAGCCGCTAGAGGTCTTCAAAAATCTTTGATAGATTTTATTCATTTTTTGGCCATGCGTTTGTACCAGTAAACTATAGCCTTTTGTGGAATAAACCTTAATTTCGAAAATTACAGGGTGTTTAAAAACATTGTCACAATAAATTATCCATCCATATTTTTTTAACCCCCTGTATAATCACTACCAATGTTTGTTGTGAATAGCGACTTTATTTTAGAAGCTATAACCTCTCTTTCAAAATTTTAGTTGGGTAAACGGTTTAGCCACAAAAATTTTTTTCTATAAGCCTGAATCAGTAGGTAATTGTAACTCAACCCTAGGCTTGTAGGGATTTAGAAAATAGTTTTTTGTGGCTAAACCGTTCACCCAACTAGAATATTGTAAGAAAGGAAATAGCTTATAAATTAAAGTAACTATTTAGAAACAAAATGTAGTGATTATACAGGGGATTAAAACATTTAAAACAGTTAATCATTTTAAATCATCATATTTGGGCAAAGGAACTTGTGGTCTTCCGTTGTACACGTATTTTCCGGACACCCTATATACAAGGTGATTTTTAAGTTGATTCTTTCATTTTACCAAGATATAAAGCTAAAAAAGTAAGCTATTTTTTCATTTACCACTTTTGCGAAATATCAAAACTAACGGAGGTACAGGGTGTTAAAGTGTCAAATTAAGAACTAAAATTACTTAACAAAAATTAAACTAAACTTAATCTAACTTAAATGATATGTTCAAAATTATCAGCATTCGCTTCTACACACACGTTCCGCATGTCAAAGCGATGCGGCAGCGGCATTTTGACGACACTCCCAGTAAATAATAAGCATATTCACTCCTTCATTATTTTCATAAACATAAGCCATTATTGTAGCAATAACATTAAGAAAATTACAAAGGGAAACTAGTTGAGAGGTCATTTCTTGACAACAGAGACATACAAAAATAAAATTGTGCAGCCGCCTTTCCGCCAAAGTTTAGTTTTTAATTTGAAACTTTAACACCCTGTACCTCCTTTAGTTTTGATATTTCCGAAAAGTGGCAAATGAGAAAAAAAGCTTATTTTTTTAGCTTTATATCCTGGTAAAAGGAAAGATTCAACTTAAAAATCACGCTGTATATACAGTGTGTCCCCGGATAGGTGAAACGACTCTTTTAAAGATAAAAATTCTCGATTTAAAATTTTAATTTTGGGGGTTCAGCTCTGCTTGTTTAAAGGCGAATTTCTAACAGCATTTCAGTTTTGAAAAATCAAGTATGCCTTAGAAGTTTTCAAAAAACCTATTTTACTGTAGAGTAGCGTACCTTTTATGTAGCAAATACGACAAAAAGTTATTAAGAAACGTTGTTTAGAATCAACATCTAGGCTGCTATACCAAATTTCAAAATCCTCGGCCAACTTTGATCTCTTACATTTTCTTCTATGTTTAGATCCCATATCAAAGAATTTTACTTTTAACAAAGACTGCTATGGAAAACAAATATTTTTTACAAAGTTTTTTATTTCATAATAAAAAAACTTTATTAAAAATAAAATTCTTTGATTTGGGAAATAAACATTAAAGAAATATTTGTCACATAAAAGGCACTTTACTTAGTTAGAAAATGGTGTTTTTCGAAATTGTGTAAATCCAAAAAGTGTTATTTTTCGGAAATTAAGCAAGATTTTCATGAGATTTTTAGTGTGTTAGTTTTAGCTGACTGAACAATCTTAAGGCCAGAAAACTTTTTTTCGTAAAATGTGTCTCTACCTTGACTATTAAATACATGTTTCGTAATTATTTTAAAAAAATGTAATATTTTACTGCTAACGGAAGTCACGTGACAACTTTTGTTTAGCCCATTTGTAATCACTTTGCAACCAGCTCTGGTCGTCTGTGTTTGATTTTCCAAGAAATTCTAAATACTTTTTTTCATTTGATGCCAGATTTTTGGCGATCACTTTATTTATTATTTGTTTATAATAATTTTCTTACGTAGTTACTGTAGTTTGAGAATTTGAATTCGGCGCCAAGATGGCCTGGCGCCGAGTTGGCTGGCGCCGAGATGGCTTCGCGCCGACTTGTTCCGGCGCCGAGCTGGCCCCGCGCCGAGATGGCGGCGCCGAGTTGTCCGGCTTCGGTTACGGTAAACCAATTAGGTAAGAAACCATACTGATATTCAGATATTGCTTTAGATACATGTTGTACAAGGTAATCATTGAGTCCTACCCCAAAACATATACCAAAAACGGATAGTTTAGAGATGGGCCTGTAATTGTTTACATGAGACTTCTTGCCAGGATTACAAATTAGGGTTACATGCGATATCTTCCACTTACTAGAAAGTACACCACATTTTAAAAAAATATTAAAAATTATACATAGTGGATAGGCCAATACATTTGCACAGTTTTTAATAAATACAAGATCTACTTATAAGTATCGGGACTACATGATTTATTCAAATCTATATTTTTCAGCACTAATAATATCACCGAACTGTATTAAAAATAAATGGTCTAACGGTAAGTTATTATCGAAATTGTTAAATGTAGTATGGTCAATAGGTTCGAATACAGAAGTAAAATAATCGCTATACACTAAGGCAAAGCTTCGTGAAGAACAATTCTAAGTGAAAATATAAACATTCCTTGGTGGAAAAAGTGAACGTTGAGTCGCACAAGCATTTAAAGACAAAGCGATCTTATAGTGGTTACGATTTTCACGGGAAACGTAAAACAGAAAACTACTTAAATCGAGTTGGAAAATTTTATCCGCAAACATGAAGCAAATGATATTCTAGATTCTGAAACGTGAAGATCTGAAAAAATCTAGGAAAGAGATTTTTTCAAGGTTACAATACTTGCTTCGTCTTTTAGGCGAGGGAAGAAAAATGCTAATTATGCGTGAAAAACATTGCAAAAGATACTATCAGAATCAGAAAAGTAGAGATGGATTTTTCTTAATCCAAAGTGCAGGCAATCCTTGCTGACATTACATTCTAAACTAGTTAATTTTCGTAGCCTTAAAATCTTGAAATTTTTTCGTGTCCAACAAATTTCATGAGTTATTGTACCATAGAAAGTAGGGAGGTCTCCTGGTACGGTTTTATCTATTTCTGCAATACTGTCCGAGTTAAGAGTAATAAGTTTCACTTTAGTACAACACTTTTTAAGATCTTGGACTAAAGTCTCAAAATTTAAAATATCATCTCCCAAAGCAACAAGATTGTCCGTTTTTTAGGGTACCCCCAACCTCATCAGAAGCTCCTTTTCTATGCCCAGTTTCACTATAATGCCACCGTAATCCATTAACTTTATATTTTCGACAAATTGTGTTTTTACTGCGATATTGAGACGATGGGCCATCGCTCAAAATATGGATCTTCAATATAGTTGCCACAATTTCTTTTATTACTGCTATGGCAAGAGCCAGATGCGCACATATTGCCGCTGTGTCTTGTTGTAGGCAGTCAGATAGAGTACAAATAAAAATTGGTATATATGTAAGGTCTTCTAGTCGGTTATAATAACCAACCACTGCACTAATAAGCATGGAGGGAAATTTGAAGCCTCGATGCTCCGAAATGTGCCGATTGTACCTCTTCACTATATTAACAAACACAATTTTCAGAGAAATCATTGTGGATGCTAATTTCGTCCGGTGTGAGATTCTTCTTAATAGAATCAATTGCTTGATATGTTTCTAGCATGAAGTAGACATCTGAACAGCGATTGATGTAAAAAGGCCACAAGCTCTTACACCGTATCTTTATTTTCATAGTTCCTTGATATAGTTTTTGTTATCATTTTACCATTTCCATTTTTCATATATCGTATCTTCATTTTTTGTCATAATTGAATGTTTCAATTTTTTACGTTCGCAACTTCCACATTTCCGTTTTAGACATAAATTTGTAATTGTGGATGACAGAGTAAAATGTTTTGTAAATATTTTTTAAACTGTCGTTCAAATATCTCTTTTGTTTTTAATTTTCTTAAAAGTGATGGTGTCTTTTTTCCAGGACAGAGACGGCTCAGCTGTTCTCAGCTTGATTGAGAAATGCCGTAACATATTTTTTGACATTTAGAATTTTTATTCGGACTTGTGCTCTGTCTATGCTCTTTCCGAGTAGAATGTTATCAGACGACAATGAATCAGTATACTTTATATAACCATATCAAGCCAGTAGTACATACTTATAGAAATCTGAATGATATAAACCTAAAATTGCTAAAGGATGATCTCTCTTTGATACAGTTTCAAAATCTTTTGTATATTTCGAATATAAATGAGAAATTATCGTTTTTTAATCATAATATTATTGCTCTTTTTGATAAGCATGCTCCCTTAAAAACGAAAAAATTGAGTAACTCTCCTGTGCCGTGGTTGACGGATAATTTCAAGTTACTCATTTCATTAAGAAATAAGGCTAAAGCAAATTTCAAGAGAACTAGGCTACCGCAGCAATGGGAGTATTATAAGTCATTACGAAATTTTACTACACTGATGTTCAAACAGGAAAAAAAGCATATTTTCATTTTGTACTTAAAAATGATGGCGTGAAGGAGTTGTGGAAGCGGTTGGGTACCATTGGTCTTGGTAAAACCAAACCAATTCCAATTCCCGACAATTTATTGGATTCTAACAAAATTAATAATTATTTCATACACGTTATTTCTAATGCTGCCAATGTCAATCTGCCTTCCCTTGAAATGTACGACAGTAATGCCTATAAAAGTTTAAATTTTAATTTTACAACAGTTGCTAGTGAAGATATACAGAAAATTATATTAGGTATTAAGTCAACTGCTCTGGGTAGTGATGGCATTGATATTAACATGATTCAGTTGTGTTGTCCAAATATAATTCCGTATGTAACGCATTTAATTAATTCATGTATTATTGATGGTATATTTCCACAGTGCTGGAAGAATGCCATAGTCAAACCAATACCGAAAATTAAACAACCATTAGAATTTAAAGATTTGAGGCCGATAAGCTTGCTTCCCGTACTGTCAAAGGTCATGGAGAAGGTCATGAATAAACAGATTGCTGACTATGTTGATAGTAATAATATTTTACCTGCAGTACAATCTGGATTTAGGTCGGGTTATAGCTGTACAACTGCTCAGCTAAATGTCACAGACGATATTCTTACTGCTGCGGATCAAGGCAAAATTACTGTTTTGATTCTTTTGGACTTTAGTAAAGCCTTCGATACCGTTAATCATGACACATTGCTGACAATTTTAAAATTTATCGGTTTTGGTACAAACGCTATTGCTTTAGTTGCGAGCTACTTAACTGGGCGAACACAGATGGTACAGTTGGCGAATACTTACTCTGAAACATTACCCATAACGCAAGGGGTTCCCCAAGGTTCCACTTTAGGGCCTTTGTTGTACTCAATATATACATCAACTTTCATGAAGAATATAAAGTTTTGCAAAACACATATACAGATTGTCCGAAATCCATTTTGAACATAGGAAATTAATGAGTGCGACAAGAAAGACATAAACAAAATGAGTAGCAGGACAAAGATAGAACGTAATCATGGCTAGCTAAATTTTTAAACTAAAATTAAGTCAATGAAACAAAAACACTTCTGTCAAATATTTTAGCTGTTGTTAAGAGTATAAAATGAGGTTTAAATAATTACAATAATTATGTGAATAGAAAACAATAGTATATTTAAACCTCACTTTATACTCTTAACAACAGCTAAAATATTTGACAGAAGTGTTTGTTTGTTTCATTGACTTAATTTTAGTTTAAAAATTTAGCTAGCCATGATTAAGTTCTGTCTTTGTCCTACTACTCATTTTGTTTATGCTTTCCTTGTCGCACTCATTAATTTCCTATGTTCAAAACGGATTTCGGACAACCTGTATACGCTGATGACACTTAACTATACTACTCCTTTAAAATGCCTGATCTTGATGAAGCAATATATAAAATAAATTCAGATTTGCAGTATATCTGTGAGGTTTCCAGACAATATTCCCTGAGAATTAATCCAGACAAATTATCTGTCTTACTGTTTGGTAATAAAAATGTGTAGTTTTTTGGCTAATTCTGTAAATGTTTATGTTGATCATGTAAGAATACCTGTGGTAGATAAAGTAAAAAGTCTCGGTCTTATTTTAGATAACACTTTCCGTTGCAGAGATCAGATAACGAAATACATTTCTCAGGGCTATATGCATCTTAGGGAACTATACCCTCACAGGTCGTACTTAAACATCACAATTAAAAAAATACTTTCTGAAGCGTTTGTGCTTTCCCAATTTAATTACTGTGTTCCAGTGTACCACCCAGCTATTGACAAGGTAACTGCGGACAAAATTCAGAAAGTTCAAAATGCGTGCCTTCGTTTCACCTATGGCATAAAAAAATTCGAACATATATCTCATAAACTGACGGATGCCAGCTGGTTAACTATGCATAATCGAAGGCTACTTCAATGTTCAACTATTTTTTATCAAATTTTAATTAATAAATGTCCGCCGTATTTATACAACAAAATCACTTTCAGGACAGACGTACCGGGTGGCCAATTAAGAAGGGCACTCGGCCCTATTTCGAAAAGTAATTGTCGTAAAGACTTGGGGTAAAAAAATTTATGACTAAAGCGGCCAAGAGAAAATTATGAAAATTATTTTTAAGTTTCTGGAATGGCCGCCAGGGAGCGTAATCGCATTCTTGAATTTTAAATCCCGTTTTTTGAGAAATATTCTTATATTACAGACAGCTAAAATGGACACCGTTTTAAAGCTGAGATAAATTCGATTCTTTTTTGTTAAATGCTTTGTGCTCTATCTCTTAAGGGAAAGTGGTAGGGGGTGTCCAAACATTTAATTTAATATAAATATAAATATAAATAAAAAAAATAAGCATTTAATTGTTTTGAGAAAATCCATTTCATTTGTAGTGTTGTCACAAAACGCCCTCTAGCGGCGACACAAGCAATTTAAATCAATCCGTTCAACGCAGCGTTGATAGCCTAAGAAAAGCCCTTTTCAACGACTCCACGTTTGACAAAATCCGTTCAGCCATTTTGAAATTATTGACATTTCTTTCCGAAAATGTTCGGACACCCCCCACCACTTTCCCTTGAGAGATAGAGCAAAAAGCGTTTTACAGAAAAGAATCGAATTTATCTCAGCTTTAAAACGGTGTCAATTTTAGCTATCTGTAATGTAAGAATATTTCTCAAAAAACGGGATTTAAAATTCAAGAATGCGATTACGCCCCCTGGCGGCCATTCTAGAAACTTAAAAATAATTTCCAGCAATTTATCTTGGCCGCTTTAGTGATACATTTTTTTACCCCAAGCCTTTATGACAATTACTTTTCGAGATAGGGCCGAGTGCCCTTCTTAATTGGCCACCCGGTACATAATCTTAATACTCGATTCCGAGGCCTAATTTCGCCGCCGCAGCACTCTACTGTCCGTTTTGAAAGATCTTTTTCTTATCAAATATATCATATTTACAATAACGTATTGAAGGATTACATATCCCTTAATTTTGCGCAATTTAAATACAAAATGCGTCACGACTTATTCCGCAATCAGTTAGGATGCAATTAGCTTGGACAATTAAGTATTTGATTAATGTGTTTGTTAACTTCCTTTGATTGTGCTAGGTTAAATATATTAATAGTTGTATAGGTTTAATTTTGTGTAAACACTATTGTAGACTTGATCGTTACAGATAGTAGTGTAATTTAATTTAGGCAGTTTTTCAAATTTACTTTCATTTATTTTCATCAGAGTGTGGATGAAAGATCAGAGGGGTAGGGATTTCCTACTACCAGCTGAATCCCGCCTTGTGGTTACCCGTTTGAGTTGATAGTGCTTTTCCTCTGTCATTTCTTTTTATTGTGTATTTGCTCAAGGGTAATAAAGAAAATTATTATTATTATATTTTTTTCTTATGGTGCTTCAAATATTTTCTATACGTTTTATTTTTTATTTAAAGTTATGTTTTTTTTTCAAATTATCCTTTATTTGAGGCGAAATTACTTCACTAAATAGTAACCATTTGTTAACTTCCTAGGGAACTTTATTTATTAGAGACCCACGGTCTTTCTTGCCATTCTTTAATCTGCATCCTCGTTTTATATTTTCTTGCTAGTTTCTGTTTTTTTTAATTTGTCCTCAAGCAGTTGCATTCTATTTCTTCTTTTAAACCTTTTCTCCAGACGCTACTCTACTTGCATTATTAAAAGTTGAAAGAGTTGGCTTAGGAGTGTCGTAATCTAAATTATTGTCGTCCAGAACATCTAGAATGTCAGGACTCTGCTTATGAAGTGGCGAAATTGATGGTGATATATTTTTCAAATATTTTTCTAATCGCTTTCTTCGTTTTCTAGCCTCGTAACACATCTTAGTGCTTTCATTTCATACCCAAGCAGCATGTTTTGTTAAATTACGTAATTTAGACGTACAGTAGGTATCTTAACCAATTTCAAATAAACCTTATTGACCTAAAATTTATCTAAAATATACGTAAGTGGGAAATTAGAAGACGTCAAGGCGACGTCCTAAATAGGTATATAAGGAATAATTCCCTGTTGGTTTGAGAACGTATTTCCCTAAGTAGGTATTTGAGACTTAAAAATTAAGTGGGATTTACGTCGTATTTTCGTATTTTCAACAAAATCAGCTATCTTTGTTTAAAAGCAGACTTTCTTTCGCGATCGTTAGTTATCCTCATTATTTTTGACCAATAAGAAATACTGCTACATAATAAACATATGAAACAAGACGCGAGCTAGACCAAACTTATATCGGCATGAGTTGCAACCGTCATTATGGCTAGGTTAATGATTACTATTAATATTAGTGACTTTGTACATGGAATTGCATAAGTTCTGTAAAGCTGATGTAATTGCCAATCAAAATTTACTGTTAATATGAGTATTGTACTTCCAAAAAATCGGCGCGCCCTAAATATCTTACATTTTAGAAGTAATAATAATAAATATTTTATTTGTATTTTTAAAATGTTTGTGCTCAAAGCTACCAAATCGTTTTATATGGTTCCTTAGTTGCGTTAATACAAACGTTTTTTATTTTATTTTCTTCGGGTGCATAATTATTTATTTATTTAATAACTAGATTTCGTTCGAAAAGAAGCTCCTACAAGAAATATGGCGGATGTAAAATCATGTGACCTAAAAGTTTAGATTCCCTAAAATTTAGACCTAATGAACAACTTTCCCATTGATAAGGTCCAAATTACTTAAACTGAAGACTTAAATGTCGAGTAATACCTATTTAGGTAAAATTTAACTTGAAGTTACTAGACTAGAATTTATTAAGACCTAAAATGGTCGTTTAACCCTAAATAGGTTTATTCGACTATTGGTTATATTTTTAAAGTGAGGTTATATATGTATAAGTAATCCATGCTGTTTAATTTAAATTTATTGTCGACCCTGCAATGTTTGACGCAGTTGCTGCTGATGGTAAAGTTGACGATTTCAGAGATTTAACAGTTGTAGGGGTGAATGTTGGATTCGTACGTTTTATTTTGCGATAATAATCTGTAGTGAGTCGATATGGTTTAAACGTACTATTTAATGTTTTCTTTATATGGCCTTCTATACTTGTTCACAATAATAATACACTTTTGGAACACGACTTTTCTGACAACATGAATACACACGAAATTGTGAAGCATAGAATATCATCAACGCAACGTTATCGACGGTGTTAAACTCTTGTAAAGACATAAAGACCTAATTTAAACTAAAAGGCAATTTACTAAATGTTATTGGTTAGGTAAATTAACTTTGAAGTCGTATTTGTTAGGCATTGTGACTATTAAGTCTAGAAAGTATAACTGGTAATCATTTATGTTAAAATTAAGTCAACCATAAGTAAAATAGGAATTAAGTTTGTTTAATAAGTTTATCATTGACTTCAAAGTTAAGTCAAATTTCGGAACATTTTTACGTCAAAATTGAGTAAATTGTCCTTATTCTATTACTAAACCAAAAAGTTACCATGAAGTTACCATTACGTATTATTTCCTTACTGACTAACCTCAAAGTCTTTCCAACTTTTTGGTTAGATTTTAAGGAATTATGGCGTAATATTTTCTTACAGAATTACCTCAAAGGCGCTTAGACTTTATAGTCGTTTTTTATGCAAAAATTATGTAAATACTACTAAACAAGCTACTAATTGGCAAATATGCGCTGTATGTTAAAAGTAGAAGTTGAAATTACGTACTTTTGACTAAATTAAGTTATCTTGGCTTTAATCTGGTAAAAGTAACTTGTTTTGCTGCTTGGGTATTTTCCGAATTGACCTTGTTGCCAAACACGATACCCTGCTTTTTCTTTTCTTTCGTTTAATTGTACTTAATAGGATCATTTCCTACCTTTTCTCAATGTTTCTTTATGCTCTCTTTGTTTTTCATCTGCATTTACTTTCTCATCTTATTTATTTTTTGTCATTGTACTTTGCTGCCTTTACTTGCTCTAACAAGCTGCTTCATAAAAGGAAAAAAAATAATATCTCAACTATAAATTCTCACCTCCGAGGTGAGGGAGGTGAATAGCACAGAGATGAGATTATTTGCACTTTGCCGCTAAATACAGTAATATTGTAAAGTTATGAAAAATTGTGGTGTAATACACGCACACAACTTCCTTTTACAGTGATCTTATAATTATCCAAAAATTTGATTTTGAATTTTTAAGCATTTTTCAAAAATTTTCAAAAATTACAAATTCTACAGAAACCGTACAAAATAGAGCGTTAGTTGAAAAGACAATTTTTCTTTAAAATTATAAACCGAATTCAAAAAATCTATAATAAACCGGGTGTTCTATTTAAAGTAGGAGTTAATAAAAAAAAGAAAAAACAAAACAAACCCATTTTAGAGATATTCAACTGGAAAATCACCTATCTCACATCTATACACATTCAAAATGTAATAAAAATGTAAAGTTTGAACAAAATCGTTAGAACCGTTTTTGAAAAAATCGAAAAAAAACTGAAAAATCAAAAAAGTAAACACCATATTTCCGGTTATGTGATTTTCTTCAAAAGCCTGCTGTGACATCTAGATAGTACACAAAACTTATACATGCAGTTTCAACGCCATACCTCTTTTCGTTTTTGAGATATTCTGTTCACAGACACGCAGACTGACAAACAGACCAACGAACAAAAACATGTTTTTTGGTTTCAGGGGACTCTAAAACGTGAACATCTGTTGAAAACTCTATTTCGAATTTTTGGGGTGAATCCAATACTTCTTTTATTGTAAAAAGCATTTTAAGTTACGAGAATTGTTTTTAATTCTTGAGATTATGCTAGTAACAATATTAAGTGTAACAATAAACGTACAGAAAAGTATTAAACGGAGGTCATAAATGATTTTGACCCAATTTAATTCTGTTACCTTATCTTAATGTGGCACTCACACCAATAACACTATGGATTTATCGAATATACCATCGGACATGCCGGTTGTTTCTATGTAAATTCAACGGATGGAGCAGCGCTCTCTCGAAATTTTTTACGTTTCCAAATATTGGTAACGTAAAGGAGATTTGTATGGGGCCATTAATAGTTTTTTTTATATGGAATATTGAAGTTTTCCAAATTGTCAAGTAACATCAGCAACTTATATGTTTCATAAATCATAAAAATGTGTGAAATTCACCCCTATTTCATTGTACATAACAAATGTTACACTACAATATTTTTACGGAAGAGACAGCAAACGAAGGCGAGGCTCCACTTACCGTAAACTAGATTAAAATTCAAATAATTAAAAAAGTAAAGTAGATATATTGTTTCATGACTGGGTCAGTGTAATCTTCATTTAAAGCAGATTAAAATGATAATCATTCAGTTAATTTTACGTAATATTAAGTGGTGACAAGAGTAGTATAGCTTCTGTATTTAAGCGTAGAAGCCGCCCTATTTCTTGTGATAAATCTCATATTGAATCACAAGCGTCAATGCAATGTTCAACTACATAAGGCTATTTGTAGTTGCTTGAATGTTTTTAAAACATTGCCAGAAGACAATCTCAGAGTCGAAGCTGAGTATGGGGCAAGTCTTTCTCAGTCACGAAAGTTATACCGATTAATGAAAGTATGCTATCTACCTTAGGAAATATATCGATATAAATGGACGGCATAGTTTAAATAAGGAATAATAAAAGTAAAAGATGAAAAAGGCCCAGAAGACCACTTTCAGCGGGAAACCTTATGTTAACATTCTTTGCCACATTACAGTGGCAGATGCCAGAATTAAGCTGAAATGTATACACATTCATAACTAGACTATAACACAATTAATTTAGATATACCTGAATTACGATCAAAAGCGAACAAAACTAGGCTCACCAGACTCACCAATTTTTAACGAGACAAATTGTTACTGTCAGTGCGTTTTTACGATCTGGATACCAGCAGCAATTTAGACATATTAGCAGTCAGAATATGCGTATCACAATTAATTATATTGGTTACTAATAGACATGATGCGAGAGCATCTAATAATATTTCTGTTCTTTTTCTGTTTCTAATTTAGAAGTTGTAGACCCATTTAGAGATTTTCTTTACTCTCCTATATTAGGACCACGTTCTATTTTACCTTATCTTGGACTTAGGCTCGACGTAGATGCATCGCTCCATCACTTGGGAGATCTACTTTGTGGTGTCCTATTTCCTGATAATCCATCACGGCCTATCTTTACTACTCTGTTGTTCTACATCCTATTAACATGTTTATTCCAGTACATACGTATTTTTCTGTCCTACATTGCATGTTGTTCTTATGGTATATTTAGGTAACCTATCTCTCATTGTGCGCGTTGCAATATCAACTGTTCGAAGAAGTCGATCGGTTTTGTGTATGTCAGCTGAGGTATTAGTCTTTTCCATATTTTGTAAATTTCTATTTTTACTTGTTTTTCATGTATTGGTTCTTCCATTTAATAGTAAATAGTTCCGGCCAAGAATTTACTCAACGCTCGGTGTCTGTGACTTTCCTTGTCCTTTCTTGTCATCGATTAAACCGCATTGCAGTTAAGTGAAATTTATGTTTATTATTTAATATTGCATGTGTAATTTACTGCTAATTTAAAATATTCTAAAATACGATTTAAATTATCTCCAAGCAATCGTACCGTGGTAAAATAAGTTTTTGGGGAATATTCCCGTTTGTAGTGTAATAGCATCTTCAGCATTCAGACTGGTATGTCTCTTGGTAATATTAGTTGTTGTGATACGTTTGTTTGTGCATTTTTATTGACGAGGTTAACTGCATCGCAACAGTAAATAGTACATATCAAGCCTATTGCGTCTTCCTGGCGTCAGAGGTTTAATCCGGCTGACAGCCCAAAGCGAGCAGCCTTTGCACTCACCCTATTAGAATATTTTATTGCACTAGCGATTCTTGTTAGGTTAAGCTATTTGAAAACGTATTGTACATTTATACTACTTAATATAATGACAGATACACCGGTGTGCCAGCTGAATGCCCAAAGAAAGCCAACCAAAATCGTCAAAAGCAGTGCTTTGAGATTAAACCGATGTTTGATAAGCTGTTTGCAAGAAGAAAGAACTGTAATACAATACTATCAAAGCTAAAGAAAACAGTTGCGAGTCAAACACAAGTAAAACATCGTAAAGTGTTTAACTTGTTGCTGCATTTACATTGAAATGAATGATGGACGGAATAAAATAACACATTGATTTAATATTCCCACGTATACAGATAGAAAATTGTCGAAACAACCCTTGTAAAGGCTAATGTCACTGTCGATGCAGTGAGAGAAATGCTCACCTCCTCACACTTTTTTTATACAATGCTTCGAAATTACCTATTTGGTGTACCAAACAACAAGCAGTTCCGGATGTCGACATTCTTCGAGGGATTACGATGTCCATGAGCTGTTTTCAAGGCCTTTGTCACAGATGATTTTTTTCTGCAAAACAATGCATATATTCATCAATTGGCAATATGAATTTGAAAATGTCGAATTCCCATAATTTACCATAACACAATTTAAGGTATCTAAATTTCAAAAATCCAGCAGCAATAATGTTGGAACACTATAAAAACAATAGAATAGAAATCAACGTGAAAAATATACAACAGATTAAATAGAGAAGTGAAGAGCAATATAACAAGAAAAATCATTTGTCTAAAAAATGGGAAAGGAACAACTTAATGATATTTGCAAATATCCAAGGTGTCACTTCGAGATACGGTGACGTTGCCGATTCTGTAGTGCAATCATGTTACGTTATGAATTTTGCCGCAAAGAATATATTTGGGAAGGTATTTTTTCAAGAAACAGATGAGTTGTTATACCTAAATTCTGAATATAGCAGTTTTAATTTTCATAGGTGTTGAAATAAACAATTTTGAAATTCTAATTATTCTTCGTTGTAGTTATTCCTAATTTACGGTTTTTTTAATTTTTCTGTATGCAATACGCTAACAGACGTCATCGACAAACTCTAGATCTTCTAGGGCTTCTTCAAATCTCCAGGTTAGCCCTTTCCTGTTATCCGATGTCTGCTTTATTATCCAGTCTACTACTAGTAAGAACAGTATAGATGAGAACCCTGTCTCACTCCCATTTATATACTGAAATTTTCGGTTATGTTTCCACGGTACGCTATGTTCGCTTTGTAGTCTTCGTATAATAATTTTACAATTCTGATTATTTTATTAGGAATTCAGTGTTATCAGAAAAAATGCGATAACATCTATGTGGCAACTTTATTAAAGGCTTCCTCGAAGTCGATAAAGCCAAAATGAGCTCGTCGGTAATTATTCTTAGAGAACAAATATGACACGATTTCTTTGGTTTAAATATCACCTGGATTCTTCTTAAAAAAGTTTCCAGTTCGTTCTTGATCCTTGAGAAAAATTTCCACGAAGAAAAAATCAGACAAACGATTATGATAGCGACTACATTACTGAGAAAGAGTCTGCAAACGAGATTATGGTTCCGATGTCAAAGCTACAGATTATTTCATAAGTTACTTGTGTACATGCATAGCCAATGAAACCACAATAGAGGAGATCCCTGTAATGATATCTGAAGAGAATGAGACTTGGGAATTACCGGATCTACCTGAAAAGGGAACGAAACGATAGTTGAGTGCAAATGAATATATAAGCTTAAGTGCAACAGTGATAGTGAAGTTAGCTATAGAGCTATGTTAGTCGCCAAAGGGATCACACTAAAGGAAGGTATAGATTATATTGAAACATTTGCTCCAGCGCCAGCGGTGAGACATTCTACCTTAAGACTTCTAATAGCTTTAGCCATGAAATTACAACTAAAGATTACATATTTTTGAAATGTTATGTCTTGCAGAGTAGACGCTCTTGAATTTCTTCGTGCCGAACAATTTGGTTTGACAGTCCTCAAATTCTTACGGATAGAAATAGTTTTTGGCTATCTGCATTTCCTATATTAGTGACCATCATGGGCAAAGAGGAAAAGAAAAAAACCCGCAGCATAACCGAGTTGGAAAAAGAAGAGAGCACAATATTAAAAGTGATAGATAAACTGCTTGTGTCTGAAGCTTTTATAGACAAACTTGCTAATCTAATCTACACTAACTTCAGCACCAAATTTAAACAGAAAATGGAAAAATATGAGCAAAAAATATATGCTTAAACAGAAATTAGCGACGCCGATGCAAGAAGTTGATGAGTCCAGGGATAAACTTGAGCAATATTCAAGGCGGAATAACCTCAGGATATTTGGAATGCCCGAAAAAGCCAACGAAAATACGGATGAAGTGGTTGTGAAAATTTGTAACAAAAAGCTGAACTTAAACATTTCGTCTGCCGATATTGACTGTAATTATTGTGAAATTCACAAGTCGCAACATTAAGGCTCTCGTTTTAGAAATAAAAGAAAGCTGAAAAGCTCCAAAATAGTCATCAAAGAAGACCTAACTAAAAAGCGAGTCCAACTACTAAAAGATGTTGCTGCTTTTTATTCGTAGATCATATCTTAATATTGAACATTAAAATAATCTTTGTAAATCATTAGTACTTTCACAATTAAACTACTGCGTCGCAGTTTATCATGCAAGTATGGACAGTATTACATCTGCTCAAATACAAAAAATTCAAAACACCTGTTTGCGATACATATACGGTATACGTAAGTATGATCATATATCGTTTAAGCTTGTGGAAAGTGGTTAGCTATCCATGAAAAATCGGCGAATTCTTCAATGTCTGTGTTTGTACCATGAAATTTTCACAAACAAAAGTTCTCCGTATTTGTATAACAAAATAACTTTCCGAACTGATATCCATACTATTTCGACTCGATGTTGGGGCCGTATCTCTCCTCCACACCACAGTTCTGTACTCTAAGAGATTTTTTAGAACATGTAAATTGGATAAAGAAAAATCTCCTCATTTAGACAACTGTAAAAGAACATTTACAGGATTTTTATAACAGTAATTAACAGGGCTAGATTATAGTTTCTAGAAGCCATTTAAATAGATATTAATTAGAATTGAAAAATATTTTTCCTAAAAAGCGCCTTGAATAGAAAACGTAAAAATTATGCAAACATACTACTTTTCGGTAAATAATAAAAAATCTAAAAAGTAATTAACATTTTATATTATTTTTCCCAATTTTGTTTTTAAAGTGTTCACATAAAAAAAATTGAAATTAATATTAAGTCTTGGTATGTGACATTTTGAAAAACGTTTAAAAAACTGAAAAATTAATTTTTAGCTAAAGTTGAGAAAAATTAGGGTTTTCTGGCCTTGAGATTGTTCAGTTAGCTAAAAATAACACACTTAATTTCCGAGAAATAGCACTTCGAATTTTGACAATTTCAAAAAACTCCATTTTCTAACTAAGTAAAAATCACTCGGTATATATGATAGGGGCTAAATAGGTTTTTAGACAAGCACAAATTATTGAAGTAAAAAGTTTTTTAGAAAAATCAAAAATAATTTTTTTTCCCATATTATGCCGACTTTTTGGCGGACACTGTATATAGCAATTATTGCTATTTATAATAGCCTAACTATTATAGTTATTTATGTATCAAATACATAATGTAGGTCTTTATTAGGTAGGTCTATTTTATGGCAGAACGATCGTAGCGTTGAGATGAAAAGGACGAGTCAAATAAGGTCTGACTATGTACGAGCTGCATACAAAGCTTTACGTTCGACTGCACTGCAGAAGATTTCCTTTTATCTACAATAACATTTATATTAGAAAATGCAAGTCGCTATTGAAACATTTGGTTTGAAGTGTGCTTCTTCTAGGTTAATTGCTTTATCAATATCAAGAATAACTACCTATTATCGTAAGGTATTAAAGATCAATTCCTTCTTATTATTTGCAAAGCTTTCCGTTAATATAATCTCCTTTCCTGATTTGGATAAAGTAACATTAGTTTTAATAATAACTGTTAGACATTGACAGGCGGCAGTTTTACTATACGCTATGGACTAAAGTGGCACTTTATAATACTATAATAAAGTGGAACAACCGAACATAAAGCTTAGTTATGATAAAACACTCAAAAATAAATTTTCACCTTCCATAATTACAATAGTTCTTGCGCCGCTGAGCACTTTTCTTTATTGTTTCATTCTACTCTATTTTTTGTAAATTTTTCTTTTTATTGCTTCATTTATTATTATAAGTTGCCCCTCCTGTTGCTTTCCTACATTTAAAAGCATGATGTACTTCAGCTTGTACTCGTAGTTCGCCCTTAAAAAGCTCTTGTCTTCCTTTTGTTTTATATGCAAACCTTGCATTATTCATGTTCTATTTTATGGGTATTTTGCCACGCTGTAAAATAATAATATTAGAAATCTAACGTTGCGAGAAACAATCTGCCCTCGTTATCAACGAATTAACAATTAAAACTAAAAATAAACAATGAAGATTTTCACTAGCACTGAGAAATGGGCAACCTACAGTGAATTCTTCTGATTTAACTACTTCAAACAGTGTCATTTTAAAGTAATTTAGTTTCTATAATATTTCAAGTTACCTACTTTAGTACCAGTAGTACAGCAACAGCATTACAATTACTAAAAAATGTATAGATTAGTGAAAAGTAGGCCAATTAAGATTAGCATAATCTTAAAAGCTGCGAGGCTTACATCTCAATATTTTTCTTATTTCGGTGTAAAGCAATTCACTGGAGGTAAAATAAAATATGAATTAACATGTGAGCAAACGAAAATGAAATCAAGCTTGGCTTTGAAAATTGAAACATACGTCGATTATTAATTCGCATTATGTTGATGTTCTAGAATGAAATACACATACATAACCTAAATCATTGCATAACTATCATCGACTGTTATTTAAAAATTAATGTAAAAACCAACACTTAAACAATGTTATATCTGCTACATCAATCATTTCGATTATAAAAACTCTTTATTCTTGATTAAACATTTGCAATTTAAAATTTGATAATTTAAACAAATTTACACTTCCATTGTTATAGTAACTGTCATATTTAAATGAAAAACATCAGAAGTAATAGAGCACATGACCTAATTTTTTCAAAGCCAAGGTTGAGTTCGTTTTCATTTGCTCACATGTTATATCACGCCACAAAAAGTTTCAAAGATAACCTTATATCACTGTATATTTCTTCTTCTCTGTCTATCCTAGGCTTAGTATTGACTTTTGCATTTGATGTTTTTCTTCGTTCCATATGTCCTTTTTACTTCCTTTTACGATAAAGAAAGAATTGGATTCACCCCAAAAATTCGAAATTGAGTTTTCAACAGATCTTCACGTTTAGAGTCCCCTGAACCCAAAAAAACATATTTTTTTTCATTGGTCTGTCTGTGTGTCTGTCTGTCTGTCTGTGAACAGAATATCTCAAAAACGAAAAAAGGCATGGCGTTGAAACTGCATGTATAATTATTATAATGGAATAGAGTGTAAAAATTACTATAAGGTCAAAGCTTGTGATCATTATTATTTATATTTTTTCTTTATAATTGTTCCAAACTCAAAATTTATAAACCATAATAGATAAAGAAAATTTTTTGTTATTTGTTTGAATGTCAGTTTATAAGAATAGAATAATTACCTACCTCCTACCTATTTTATTTTTTTGTTACCTTGTTTCATGTTTCAATTTTAAAATTATTAGAATAATTTTTTTTTCACTACCTTCTTTGTAAGCGATCCTTACACTGTCAAGTTTGAGGGATGTAGGCTACATTTACAAAAATTGTTACAGTTTCCATGACAATGTACTTACTTCCCTAGAGAAGTGAATTACTTACATCCCGCATGTATTACAACTGATAAGATGCCATGTCTGCCACTTGGTTAACACGAAGAAAACCATTGTCGTTCGTACTATTATCCATTTTTAATCAGAATACAAGCACAAAGCTCACAAAACAGCATTTGCAATCGTATTCACGCATTTTTTCCAAGAATTTTTCACAGTGCGTTTATAACTGTCAAACAAAACGTCACAGTGCTATAAGGCTACTTTAATTTAGCAAATGTCATAATTTTACGCCAGGTTATTACCTACCATTTACTTTACAAAAGGAAATATTGGTAGTGAAAAAAATTATGTACTTTACACAGGATGTAGGTAAGATTTACACTACCTCGAACCTTGTTACCCTAGTTCGCTTCGCTCACTCAGGCATCAAACGGTCCTCGGTAATGTAACTCTTACCTACATCCCTTGTAAAGTAATATACTATTTCCATTCCTCCATCGTTTTCTTTATCGTAGTTATTGCTTTTGTTGTACTTTCAAGTGCCATTACTGTACTGTGCCATTACTGGTAAGAGGGGTGCGTTTTGGGTCTTCGAGCTCCCTACAATCATACAAATTTCGCCTGCAGCAGTGCTTTACCCCCGGGCTCCCCTTTAGCCGGGGGGCTGTGCCCCCCCCCCCCCCCCCTTCCTCTTATTTTTACATGTGGAGGCCACATGCATCCTTTGCCCGGTAGGCCAAATTTTGCCAGTCCGACGCTGACTATGTTGTGATAGTTATAACGGAGACCTGGTTAAATGATAGTGTTTTCGACAGTGAAATATTTGATGATTGATATACCATATATCGTCGAGACAGAGACCTGGGAATCGCAAATAAATCTGATGGAGGGGGAGTGCTAATTGCGTTAAAAGTCAAGTTAATGTCTCGCCGCCTACTAGATTTAGAGTCTTACAATTAGAAGATTTGTGGGTCAAAGTGCATTTTAATAAACAGATTGTTTACTTGTGCGCGGTCTATATTTCACCATCATCTCCTGCAGCAACATATAAAATATTTTATGGTATCCTAGAGGCAAATTTACAACTTGCTTCTTCCAACTTGCTTATCTTTGGCGATTTTAACATTCTCAAGTACGATCCTGCTTTCAACACAGTTAATGGTTCGATAGAAAACGAATTTATGAATTTTTTAAATATTAATAATATTTCTCAACATAATTTTGTATTAAATAAAAATAATAAAGCTTTAAACCTTGTATTGTCAAATATGAATATAAAAATATGAATATAAAAGTTTCAAAATCGACTTTTTCTCTGGTGAAAGTAGATTTGTACCATCCGCCTTTAGACATAACATTCGAAATGGATATATTTGTTAGGTCTGATGTTTATTTTGGTGGACCACAGTATATGATTTCGATGAACTCTATCGAGAGCTGAGGGATACTGACTGGAATTCGATTAACCATTGCAACGATGTTGATGCTATGGTAAGTGAATTTTATAAGTTATTTTATAAAGCATTGGACGCTTCCGTACCAAAGAGCAGGCCTAAAACCAGATCATATCCACCTTGGTTCACTTCGGAATTAATTTAAAAAAAGTAATTTAAATCAAGACTGCTTACAAAACTGAAATTCAGAGATATAATCTTTTGCTGACTGAAATAAAATGTAATATTGCCGAATGCTTTAAGAATTACCTTAATAATTTAGAGAAGAATATGCAACAGAATCCGGCTTGTTTTTGGTCGTTCTAAAAAAAGGGTAAAATCTGCTCTTCCACCCATGACATTTGAAGGAAAAACTATAAATACAAATGAAGAAATTACAGAAGTATTTGCAAAAAATTTTAAATCAGTTTATAGTTTTAAAGGAAGTACGACACAATTGATATTTTAAATATGACGCAAATAACAAACGACGAAATAATTTTGGCAATTACAAAAATAAAACCCAAAAAATCTGTTGGACATGATTTGATACCAATGTATATATTTAAAGGTTGTGCCAATATATTAAACTACCCCCTTATTATAATTTTCAATAAATTAATTGCTACTTCTACATATCCTGCTGCATGGAAGATAGCCAAAATTTCCCCAATTTATAAGAGCGGCCAAAGATCCAATGTAACAAATTACAGACCAATTTCTATACTACCTGCGGTGTCAAAAATTTTTGAATCTATACTTCACTCTCGAATATTTAATCATGTGAAAACACTTATTTGCGATAATCAACATGGTTTTTTGCCTAAGCGTTCTACAGTAACAAATCTATTGCACTTTACACAAGATGTATCTGAAGCCATAGATGAAAATTTACAGACAGATGTAATATATACGGATTTCGCAAAAGCATTTGACAGAGTGTCTCAATAATGTGCTTTTGTCGAAATTGAGAATGTATGGATTTTAAGATAGTCTTGTAAATCTAATTGAATCTTATCTTGTTGACAGAATTCAATATGTAGTATATAATAGTTGTCAGTCACATAGATATTTTGTTAATTCCAGAGTTCCCCAGGTTGCCAATTTAGGTCCTCTACTCTTTTTATTGCTAATAAACGATTTACCCAATGTTTTGCAATATTCTAAATCATTACTTTTTGGGGATGATTTAAAAATATGGAAAAACATACAATCAGTCCAAGACTGCATTGAATTACAAAAAGATATTGACAATTTATATTTTTGGAGTCAAAAAAATCAACTTTTATTTTAATATTTCTCTAAAAAACATACAAATTACAAATTTAATTATACTATGAATCAGGAACCACTTAAAAAAAATGAAACAATACGGGACTTGGGCGTTACGTATGATTGTCTTTTAATTTTCATATAGAAAATTTAGTTAACACCGCATACAAAGCCCTTGGCTTTTTAATAAGACAATCACAATTTTTTTCCAATCGGAATACTCTCACAACTTTATACAATTATTTTGTAAAAAGTAAACTGGAATATGCCTGGCTTATATGGAGTCCCATGTATGCTCACGGTATAAATGCAATAGAAAGAGTGCAGAAACGATTCCTTAAATACTTATATTTCAGAGAAACAGGATACTACCCCTTATATTCGCATTACTCAGAATTCTTAAAGAACTATTCAGGCAGTATAACCTTAAAGAAACGGCGTTATTTGGCAGCACTTGTATTTTTACACAAGGTATTTATCAACGAAACTGATATTAGTCCAATATTACACAAACTAGCTGAAACCCGCGGCATATGCCGCAATTAAAATGTACGACGAATTTAATAACTTTTGTTGCACTAAAGAAAGTTTTAAAAGCACGCTAGAGATTGGCAGTAAGGAAAAGTTCCAAAAAATATATTTTCAAATGGAAAGTCTCTGGAAAGGAAACGCTCGCCCCTGGAAGGCGTCCTAATTAATACGACGTTGTTGGAACGCAGTAAAAAAAAATTATGAAAAGAATTGTTCTACAAGTTAAGAAAAGTGAGAGTTTTCCAGTGAATGTAAAAGTTTTACGTGAGCATGGAAGAATGACGTAGCCCACGGCACATGCCGCATTTAAAGTTTTGGGCGTTAGATAGATATACTTTGTTTGCGACATTACAAACAAAAATCTTTTACACACGTCTACTATGGCAAATGCTACACCAAATACATACAATATATACAGTTCACATTTAATTATATATATTTATTCCTAATTCAGTACGTAAAACATGCTTAGAGCCATGTTTATGATAACGGTGATAAAACTTAGATTACATTTAGATTTTAGTTTATTGGCATACATGTTTAACGTCAGTGTACAAACAATTTCT
Source organism: Agriotes lineatus (assembly GCA_940337035.1). Taxonomy (NCBI): domain Eukaryota; kingdom Metazoa; phylum Arthropoda; class Insecta; order Coleoptera; family Elateridae; genus Agriotes; species Agriotes lineatus. The sequence continues at coordinate 16,241 of CALNHX010009085.1, read as the reverse complement.
AGAATATTTTATACCACATTGAATATTATGTATCATCGGATGAAAAATTTTATTATTTGGCCTGAACGAGATCAGCTGATTAAATCAATGCCAGAATGCTTCAAGGTAGCATTTGGCAACAAGATTTCAGTAATAATCAATTGTTTTGAGATGAGAGTGGAAAAATCAAGTAGCCTTGAAGTACAATGTACTACATGATCTATGTACAAACAACATAATACGGTAAAGGTACTAATAGGCATCACTCCTCCTGGATCAATATCATTTGTATCACATGGATATGGTGGCAGAATAAGCGATAAAGGTCTAACAGAGGATTGTGGGATTTTAAACAATCTCTTGCCAGAAGATTTTGTATTGGCAGAGGCTTTTTAATAAAAGACTCCGTAGGACTACATATGGCCACAGTGATTACGCCTCTGCTTTTCTAAAAGGGAAACGGCAGCTCGATCCAAGGGATATAGCATCAACCAGGAATATAGCAAGCGTGAGGTAGTGCAAGTATATTGTTACAATAATTATCTTAATTATATCTTTTTTTCAGAATACACGTCCAACGCGTTATTGGTGTCCTTCGTCAAAAAAATACAGTTCTTCACGAAACAATGCCTATGTTCCTGGCGAAAAAGAAAACTGACGATGTTGCTGTGGTAGATCAGATATTAACAGTTTCTTCTGCACTCGTAAATTTATGCTCTCCTATAATTGTATAAATATGAAATAAATTGTATTAACAAAGTTAATCTAATTATATTTACTTTAATAATAATAATAATATCTACAAAATTATTAAAATTAGTTAATTAAGGATCTAACGTTAATACTATCCACCACCATTTATTATATAATGTAAAATTATTTTATTATCTTTTTCTGCATGTGGCCAATTAATAAAAAGCCAAATTACAATATCACATAGCAAAAATTATTAAATAGTAGGTACCTATACGATAAGAAACATAAGGATATTTTAAAACTATGTAAGCTACATTAACAATCAATAAAATTACACATGCTGTCTACACAACATAAAAGAATAAGAAAAATCATTTTTTCGTTGACCGCTTCTTAATTTCAATATTAATGAATTATTTTTCCTAAAAAAGGATGGATTAATAGAAGTCATTAATACACTGTTTTTGATTAATCCACTCTTTTTCATTAATTAACTGTTTTTGTGATTTTGATGTTTTGATGACATTTTGCATGGAGGTTAGTTGTATTAATCAAATTTTCGTCACAAAAAAAGATTTGAGGTCAACGAAAAATTTTTGTAATCAACTTGTTTGTTAATGGGTTATTAATAATCTCAACTATTAAAGGCACTCACTCGATTATTAATCGCCTTCATTAACACACTTGTTGGTTAAATAACTATTAATGCATAAAGAATAACCGATATTTTGAAGCTATTTAATATTTATTTATTGTGGCATCTCTAACAAGTGTTACCCTTATTACAAGAGATGCAGTGTAGATATATTCTGCTATATGCAGGTATGAGCGTTATAGCATGTAAATTAAAATTAAAATAATCATCCTAACTAAAATAAACTTTAATCATGGTTGCAGGAGATGGATCGATGCCGTAACTTGCTACTATGACTTCCCGTACTGATTGGTAAATTTAAGTCTTAAAAATTTGTTACATCAATAGTTCATTTTGTTTCATTTTAGTTATAATAATACTTTTTTACAACAGATGCAAACATACGGTATGGAGCTGACAAATCAATGTTGAGCAGTATGTAAATTTGATTCACAAGCTTTAATATATCAGTAATCGGAATTCTGGTATAAAAAGAAGGTACAAAGAATAACCGTGAGAAACGAACAAGCCTAGCGGGTACTCTTAAAGTTAATAGCAAAAGCAGCTTGCTATCATTAATCTTATTATTCCATAATTTATAACAAAATTTTAATGAATTTAAGGTACATAAACAATCAAAATATTTACATAACAGTACAAAATAACAGAATAACTAATGTCTAAATTAAGTATGAAAAAGAATTGCAATGGATAAAGTATAAAGGATCAACATATTTACAAATTCTATCAACATAGAATAACAAAATAATTCTATTTATATACTGCTCCACAAATGTACTGGACCACCCATAAAAATGTATTTATTACATTACGTCACAATATATATACCGTCTGTTCTATAAAAAAGGCCCCGCCTTCTAGCTACTTTATTAATTATTTTAGACCCAATAACCTTATATCAAATCAAATGGCACATAAAAACCTACATTTTAACACTATCAAATTTTTTTTATCTTCAATTGTTTCAGAGTGGTGACGTCACGTGCAATTTTTTAAATGACACTGTATATTTTTTGACATTTTCTGGTAGAGGTTTTTTTTCTCTTTTCAACAATATAAATATTTTATGCCCTTACATAAGAAAATTTTCGAGAAAAATTAAAAAACTTTTTATCGGTGGGAGGCCACCATACAAAACTATAAACAAAAGTGCAACTCAGAAAAACAAAACAATAAACACTTTAGATTATTCTGAAATCTGACAGTTAAAGCTATTTGTTTTGTTTTCTGAGTTACACTTTTGCTTACAGTTTTGTATCATGGCCTCCCACTGTGAAAAAGTACTGTGAAAAAGTTTTGTAATTTTTCACGAAAATTTTTTTATGCAAGTGCATGAAATATTTATATTGTTGAAAAGAGAAAAAAAACCTCTACCAGAAAATGTCAAAAAATATATACCCTGTCATTTAAAAAAATTGCACGACGTCACCACTCTGAAACAATTGAAGATAAAAAAATTTTGATAGTGTTAAAATGTAGGTTTTTATGCGCCATTTGATTTGATATAAGGTTTATTGGGTCTAAAATAAATAATAAAGTAGCTAGAAGGCGGGGCCTTTTTTATAGAACAGACTGTATACAGTGTGTCCCCGGATAGGTGAAACAACTCTTGTGAAAGGTAAAAAATTCTCGATTTAAATTTTCATTTTTTGGGGTTCAGCCCCCCTGCTTCGTTAAAGGCGAATTTCTAACATCATTTCAGTTTTGAAAAATCAAGTATGCCTTGGAAATTTTTAAAAATCTATTTTTCTGTAAGGTAAAGTACCCTTTATGTGGCAAATACGACAAAAAGTTATAAAGAAAAGTTGTTTAGAATCAACATCTAGGCCCCTATACCAAATTTCAAAATCCGCGGCCAACTTTGATTTCTCACATTTTCTTTCAAGTTTATTTCCCAAATCAAAGAATTTTATTTTTAACAAAGTTTTTTTATTGTGAAATAAAAAACTTTGTTAAAAGTAAAATTCTTTGATTTGGGACCTAAACATAAAAAGAAATTGAGAGATCAAAGTAGGCTGAGGATTTTGAAATTTGGTATAGAGGCCTATGTGTTGATTCTAAACAACTTTTTTTAATAACTTTTTGTCGTATTTTCCACATATAAGGTACTTTACCTCACAGAAAAATAGGTTTTTTAAAATTTCCAAGGCATACTTGATCTCTCAGAACTAAAATTATGTTGGAAATTCGCCTTTAACCAAGCAGGGCTGAACCCCAAAAAATGAAAATTTAAATCGAGAATTTTTTACCTTTCACAAGAGTCGTTTCACCTATCCGGGGACACACTGTATATAAAAGCTTTTGTTTTATAGTATACTCATATTAAGCATATTTAATTTCACTATTCTCAAATATCAACTGAAGAATTAACAAAATCATATTAATAAAATTATGAAACTATAAAAAACTATATTTCACAAAAATAAGACGAATCACAAAAAAAGGTTTAATTAATAGTTCTTTGAGTCTCTCCAGAACGTTTAAAAATCTTTGGCAACAATTCGGCATACTTTGTATGCAATGTGCTATCAATATTTGGGCAAAATTCAAAATTTTAAAATGATATTTTATTAATGGACTTCGTTTTCTTTAAACAGAATTATGAAAAGAAATGCTTTTTATAGTGACACAATCATGAAAGGTTACCAAAAATTTCATGACTGCCCTTTTGGAAAATATTTTTAAAAATTGCACCAATATATGCAAATGGTCCAGTTCATTTGTGGAGCAGTATATTTACAGAGTTCACATAACCACTTTCCTTTAGGAATTTTTTTAATTGTAGGCATGCTGAATGGTACCATTTTATTCTACATTTTCTGTCATAACATTTTACCATTTGTTCGCCGTCGTCTGGTTTCCTACAGTGACACCATAGCTGCAATCCATAATTAAAATAGGTACATAACATTGTAACAGATAATTCACAAAATTACAAACCTCTTCATCATATATGCCTATTACGATGTCACTGGAAATTGAACCGACACCTATAGCTCACATGTCCATGGGGATGTCGTCTGAACTTGGACCAGCACTCGTAGATGGCATATCCATGGCGATGTCACTACAACTTGAATCCAAACCAGTGGTCATAGATGGCAGAACTAATGTTAGAATCTAGTAATTTCCAAGTTTTGTATTGGTAACACTTTTGACATCTATCATATTGACATTAAATCGTTAACCTTATTTAAGCTAAACGACTCAATAAATCGGAGGCGTACTCATCATTGTGGTATGGCGCATTTCAAAACAGAATTAATAACACACACAAAAATAGCTACAATAGCAATAACAAAATAACAGATTTAACAAAATCAACAGCAATTTTCACACTTTGACTTGCACAATATCGCAAGATAGTCCAGTTACATTAGACGGACAACCGCAGCATCTGCCGAAAAAATCCAAGTGAGCTGAAATTTTGCATACACCTTTATTTTGAAATTACAAATAATGTCTCAAAAGCCCCCATCGATATGGCGCTTGCGTTTTGAGTTATTCAAGGTCAAAGGTCACAGAAATAAGTTTTTCGCAAATATCTCGCTTTCTATGGGTCGTATGACTTTTTTAGTTATTACAAAAAATGAAGGCTAGGAAATTCTCTACAAAAAAGATTATATAGCTTTTTTACATACAACTAACCGTTCAGTAAATAACACACTATTAAGTTTTGCAGACGGGTTTTACTTCTTTTTACGATAAAGAAAGTATTGGATTCACCCCAAAAATTCGGAAACTGGGTTTTCAACACATCTTCACGTTGTAGAGTCCCCTGAACCCAAAAAACATGTTTTTGCTCATTGGTCTGTGTGTCCGTCCGTCGGTCTGTCTGCCAACAGAATAACTCATTAACGAAAAGAGGTATGGCGTTGAAACTTCATATATAAGTTTTTTGTACTATCTAAATGCGACAGCAAGCTTCTGAAGAAAATCACATAACCGGTGTGTATTGATGTGAGATAAGTGATTTTTCAGTTGAATACCTCTAAAATTCAACTTGAAAATCACTCATCTCAATCAATCCACATATAAAATGTAATAAAAATGTATAGTTTGAAAAACTCGTTGGAGCCGTTTTTGAAACACAAGAGTAAACATCATACTTCCGGTTATGCGATTTTCTTCAAAAGATAGCTGTCGCGTTTAGAAAGTACACAAAACTTATATTTGAAGTTTCAACGCCATACCTCTTTCCGTTTATGAGATATTCTGTTCGCAGACAGACAGACAGACCGACCAATGAACAAAAACACGTGTTTTTGGGTTCAGGGGCTCTAAAACGTGAAGATCTGTTGAAAACTCAATTTAGAATTTTTGGGGTGAATGCAATACTTCCTTTATCGTAAAAGGAAGTAAAACCCGTCTGCAAAACTCAACAGTGTGTTATTTACTGAATGGTTAGTTGTACGTAAAGCACCTGTATAATCTTTTTTGTAGAGAATTTCCTAGCCTTCATTTTTTGTAATAACTAAAAAAGTCATACGACCCATAGAAAGCGAGATATTTGCGAAAAACTTATTTCTGTGACCTTTGACGTTGAATAACTCAAATCGCAAGCGCCATATCGATGGGGACTTTTGAGACATTATTTGTAATGTCAAAGGTGTATGCAAAATCTCAGCTCACTTGGATTTTTTCGGCAGGCCGATCCTACTGTAGCTGGCCTAAGAGATTTTTGTAGGTATAGATTATAGTACAAATACATAAAATTGTGGGTTGAAGATACGAAAAGTCTATGTGACGAGTGTCCAGTATTGTTATACCGGGTGACCATAAATATCTGAGATCTCGGTAGCCATGGAATTAGCTACTTATAAATGTTGGGTTAGTATTATATTTCAATTACAATAAGTATTGGTACCTATGTAATGTAATAAAATGCAATAAGAGGAGGAGAATGTGCCCCGGATTCTGCAGTTTAGCCTACAACTCGATTATAAAAATCTCCTGTTCTAACTCCATTATTTATTGCAATCAGTAATAATTTTTGACAGACAGGAATTTTAGTTGTGATGACATTAATGACATTTATTAGTTTAGTTGTATTCATCGCTTTAGTAAAGCAGTGTTGATTCCAAAGGTAATGTGATATCAGATATTTATGGCCACCCGGTATAAAGAACAAGGTGTTGAAAGTGATTTAGGGCTTCTTGATATCAACGATTTTGCTTTGATAATAATGACGTCTTTTCAAATTCAACAGTTGCTACAATTTACTTACTTTACTTAACCGGCGTTACAATCCTTTGTGGATTTTAGCCTCCTTTACAACGTTGTTCCACCGGGCTCTGTCCTGTGCGACTCGTCTCCAGTTGAGCACCCTTAAGGTTCTCAAGTCCCGCTGAACACCGTCTAGCCATCTTTCCTTGGGTCTTCCCCTGGTCCTTCCGTAGTCCGGCCTCCATTCGAAAACGCTTTTTACTGCCCTGTCACTCGCCATCCGCTCGACATGCCCCAACCACCTGCGTCTTTGTGCTTTCACAAGACGCACTATATCTGCACCACTTATTAGCACGTCTAATTCCACGTTCGTTCTACGCCGTGGGCCATTCATATCTTGCACTGGGCCCCATATCTTCCTCATTATTGCTCTTTCTGCAGTTCGTAGTGCGTTTTGGTCTCTCATTGTTAACGACCACGTCTCGCACCCGTAGATCATCACTGGCCTTATCATTGACTTATACACCTTCCATTTGGATGCACGTTGCAGTATTTTCGATTTCATCAGATTCTTGTACATAAAATAAATTTTGTTTCCATTTGTAAACTTTAACCACACTTTTACAAACATAAACGGCAAGGATCGGTTACGTCACCGATGGCATCGGTAGGTCGGCACGACTCGGGTCAGAATATGCAGGGTTGCCAGACTGAGCGCATGCCCGTTTTAAAAATGTACTTTTGTAGGAAACGGTTTCAGAATGTACCAGATTCTTAGAATTGTACCAGGTCTGTCAACGCTGCTAATATCAAGACGCCGCCCACATGTGTAACAGCACATAGACCAGGAGTTGATTTATTTGACCTTGGGAAGTGTTCTGCTTTATTATAGAGTTATGATGATGTCGCGTAGATCGTTTAGTATGTTATTGACAGTATTATTGTTATGAGTAATATGATACATAAAAATAACGTTTGTAACAATAATGATAATAATATATCACTGAACTCTCGCGCGCGGTCGGGCTTCGGCTATGTTGGGACACGGAACGGTCTCCCAACAGAGCCGAACGCTGACCGCGCGTGAGAGGCCGGTGAATTGTTTCCAGCTTCGGCTGTGAAAGTGAACTCCTAATTCCATGGATAATAATAATAATTAATACTTATTATTGTTGTTACTCGAGATGAAAATTTGATCTTTGTATTTCAGGTTTGAGTATTGAGTCGCATAAGAAGTAAACATGTCTGGAAAAAAAATCGTTGTGGCATCACAAGCAGTTCCTAGTACCATGAGATAAAAAAAATATTCTGAGCAGGCCTTAATATGTGTTATACGTTTGGCAGTACTGAAGTGTATTATCAGTCTATGTCAAATTCGAGATTTGCAGGTTAAGTTTTACGTCAGTCTGTGTCAAACAACAAACAAAACCTAACCTTTTAATTTCGAATTTGACATAGACTGACAATACACTTCAGTACTGCCAAACGTATAACACATATCAATGCCTGCTCAGAATATTATTTTTATCTCATTGTACTTCCGCAGGCTTAGTGAAAACCAATTGGAATTTGTGCATTTTTTGCCAGAAAGATGATAACCGTTATGTCAGCTGTTCTCGAAAAACAAAACGTAAAGACTCCGGAGCTGGATATCACACAGCTGCTAAGAATTTAGAAGAGATTGCAAAACTTGGACATCTTCCTTTCAATATTTCCCGCCTGAATGACGGAGACAAGCACACTCACAATATATCAATCAATTTGGCATAAAGCATGTAGATATATATATATATATAACAACACACAAAGGCTCACTGAACAATCTGGTGAAGAAGATTCTGAAATTGAACCTGCTTCTAGTAGTAGAAAATTTACCAGGCCAAAGGCCGATTCGAAAATTACCATGACTGAATATAGGTGTTTCTTTTGTAGCGAAAAAGACGTAGCAACTGCTCTTTGCGAGGCCAAAACGTTTGTACTGGATGTTCATGTTAGAGAAGCGGCTATACTGACCCAAGACACTTGCTTGTTGACTAAGTTGAGTGCCGGTGACATGGTGGCGTTAGAGGCCAAATACCATAAATGATATCTTGTAAGGTTGTATAATAATGCAAGAAAACTCCAGAATGAAGGTATCGAAGGTAGAACAGATGCAAATATAACACACAGTTTTGTATTTGCCGAGTTGCTGTCATACGTTAACGAGTCACAACTTACCCCACCTGTAGCACCTATTTTCAAGTTATCAAACCTCTGCAAAATGTACGATGAACATGTCATTCAGTTGGGCTATAATTCGGAAAGTAAGGTGAATCCCACAAGATTAAAAGAAAAATTATTAGCTTATGCACCCGGGCGTGTTCCGTGGGGTGTGTTGTTTTTACAAATTTTGGCAATCCTGTGTTCTTCCATTCTTTGGATGTGTTCATTCCACGTTCGCCGTCTTGTGCTACCCCATCGTACCATGTCTTCAACACCACGTTCTTCTCTTATTTGCTGATTGTGCACTCGGTCCATTAGTGTTCTTCCAATTATACATCTTAGGACTTTCATTTCATTAGTTCTCAAGATTTGTTTTGTTTTGCACGTATCTGCCCTTGTTTCGATGCTATATGCTAACACGGGCCTAACACAGGTCTTGTATATCTTTACTTTGCTCTCTGTAGCCATACTTTTATTCCTCCAAACTATACATATTTTCACTAAAAAACTACCACTGCTTCAATCACTACCGCTGACAAAAGAAGCTCTTGTTCAGCACGTAAAGCGTGCAGTTTTCCAGAAAGTTTTTATATGGGGACAATGTTTGATTTCAAACCCAAATCATCCTGATCCTGAATCTTGGGGGTGGCAACTGGAAGATGGAGTTTACCAGCCTCTTTGGACCACATCTCCAGAAGATACTTCAGCGTGTCAGGAGCTGGTTTCTTGTAAATGTAGAGTTATATGTAGTAAAAAATGTACGGTACCGTGTTTATGTGATGGAGACTGCTGTGAAACCGACAGTGACTAAAAATTTCAACTTTTAGGCATTCCTTTCTTTGTAATTTTATAAAAAAAATCACAAAAGTAGAAATATTTAGTTAAAATAAAGCTTACAAAAAAAAATTTATTTAGGTATTTTGTATTAAAAATAAAATTATATTACAGCTGTAATAGATATTTATGCATTAAGGGAGATATGAACATGTTTTTTCCCTGAGGTTGACATGTGTTACAGACCGAGGGCCTCTGGCCCGAGGTCTGTAAGTCAACCGAAGGTAAAGAACATGAATATCTCCCGTGGTGCATACAATATTTTATCTACTAGCATATTCGTAAAAATAGTATGAAATTTCAAAATGTCATAATGACATTTAAAATTAGAATATGTAAGTAACATCAAGGATTGCCTCATTGTATGGTTGCTAAGACGTTAATTGTAGTTGCATTGTTACCATGAGTTTGAGGGAGAAATAATTTGACAACTCCCTTGAGAGTTATGAGTAGCTTTTCATATTTTGTTTCTATGACGAAAATGTACAATATCATGTTGCTAGTAGATAAATATATTATTTCCCCGCCATTGAGAAAACTAATGGAGTCACAAAAAACTCATTACAGGATTTTTGTAGAAACTTTAGTTTACTTTAATTTGTGTAATAACAAAAATATCCCATTTTGTTCGTCTCAAAAAACTGTCCATGCTCACCCAATTTCAAGTTAGTATCACAATCTGAACGATTCTTAAGACAATTCGAATTAAGCAACTCCACTACTTGTTTTATACATTAATGTAATAATTATGTTTTTACAACGTTTGAAACAAATTTAGGTTCTAGTTTTCTTGTTTTACGATGACTGACAAGAGTGATAAGAGAAATATTAACAGTGTAGTACATTTTTATAGAAAATAATACCGCTTTTCTTTGATACTTACCAAATTTCTTGTTTCAAAGCTTCCACTTTCGAGAAAAGTATCGTATAAAAAGCCCTTCACAGATTTTTTGAAATGTTATCTATCAAGAGTTCTGCAAATCAAACCCCGGTTTCGCCGGGCCCCTTTCCAGTGGCGAGTCCGTGTTCCTTGAACACAAGGAACAACTGGTAGCTACGGCCCTGGTATGTTGTACCGAGGAATGTATAGCGGGCGGACGAAGTAAGTCCGCCAAATTATTCTGAGAAGGCCAAACATTTCGTGGACGAGGTATACATAGCATTTTTTGTGCAACCGCAATGCATGTTATAAACAATTATATAATTAATTTAAAGTAGGCAATTACCGACGTAATTATCAACTTTCCGTCATGGTTGCACAAAATGTATTGTTATTATAAGATTGGCAATGATCTTCGCGACCCCTTGACACATTTCTCGCGACCCCCCTGATGATAGCGACCCCCAGGTTGAAAAACCCTGCATTAGATCTTAAAAAAAAACTTTATTTACACAGTTGCAAAACTATTGAGGATATACTTACAATTGTGCACATTTATTGTTACTCTTAAATTTCAGTAGACGAAGTGGTTTATATTCAGACCTGGGCAGTAATTAATTACTTTGTAATTAAATTGCTAATTAAATTCCTGTTTGTTGATTTGCCTTGGGATTGAATTACTTTTCACAATACGGTAATTGTAATTGTTAAATGCCATTTTTGTTAAAAAGTACATGACAATTACTTTCTCAAAATAATTAATTACTATATTCAATTACTCAATTAATTTTGAGTAATTAAATTACTCTAAACCATTGAAATTACTTTCCAAGCATTTAAATTATTTGTGGTAATTAAAATTATTCGTGGTAATTGAATAACTTTCTGGAACTTTAATTACTAAATTACTGTCCTCGATAAGATATTGAATGGCCAGAACGCAAAAAATAAAATAAGACCTTATTAATTTCATGTTAAGGAAATGGCATTAGGGCATTCCTGCAGCTATATAAGTGTAATTTATGACTTCCGTGACTAGTTTTGTGCTGGAGCAAAGAAATATTTGATGCAGGCGCGTATGTTTATAGATGAGATGTGCATGTGTTGTGTTTTGTGTAATGTAGGCTGTGCAGGATGTAGCATTGTAGCTTACCAATAATTATTGTGTAAGAAGCCAAAAATATGTCTGCGGGAAGTATAAAGTTAATTTTTCCCATAACAATTGACAACAAATAGCTTCATTATACAATGTTGGTTCATAATAATAATTTATTAATTTCAAGTTGCTTGTTTAAAACGATGTACTAGCACATGTCATTCTAAATACTACTAAATACAAATATAAGACAATTACTAATGAAAGTAATTGAAAAAGTAATTTATGTTATGAAATTACAATTACCAAGTAATTGATAATTGAATTACTATTTTATTTGAGCAATTCAAACCCTGGTATTTTAATTACTTTATTGGGTATTAATTAGGAATTGGTAATTAATTATTTTTATAAGGTAATTTGCCCAGTTCTGTTTATATTATGTATAAAACACATTAAATTATGTATAGGTAAGAGGATATCTTGCTGAAATAGATCAATTTTCACAATCTCGCATTTATTAGGGTGCCCCGAGGGAAATCGACAAGAGACCAAGTTGTGATCAGTGTGATTAGTAATAGTTAGACCAATAAGAATAGAAGTAATTGAAATAATACGTGCAGGGGTATTAACTATTTAATGAAAACATGTTTATATTGAAATAATTATTACTATGATCGAAATAGTTAATATTAAAATTGGTAACAGTAAACTGATAGTTTGTCTGATATAGTAGACTTATCAGCTAGTCATGTTTTCAGTAAAAATAAAAAAGGTAGCTTGCTGCCCTCTGCGGACGATAAATTACCCCATACAACTACAATGTCCTTATCTAAGTCTGTGAATACTCATTTTAGTAACTCCATTTTTATACGAGAAAACTGTATTATCTTAATGTACATGGTTTTCATTAATTCCCATTTCCCACGTGACCATGTATTCACCCTAAATGCTAGGCAACCAAACTTACACCATTGGCAGTACTCCCTAAATACAGTAACACAAAATTATCAACACCTCCTACTCTGGTCGCTCAATCAATTCGCAAGATACTATAGTTATTAGCAGTTTAGTTACCAATTTTTGTGATTCATTTTACACAAATCATTACCAAATTTGATCATATATGTTTACTTTCCACGTCTAAGAGATGAAAGAAGTATTGTAATCGCGAAATAACTACCTTCCGAGATTTCTTCAGACCTTCACGTTTTAGAGTCTCTAGATGACGAAAAACTCAATTCCATTTGTCTGTCTGTCTAGTTGTCTGTCTGTTGCCGATATAACTCAAACTATTTGTTGAAGGAAGACGATATTTTGAATGCGGATTATATGCTGTTTTGGTATGCAACCGAGAGAATTTCGGTAAAATATATACAAGGTGAGCCCCTTAAATATAAAATTCTGCATATTTTTAGCCTTAACAAAAAAGACATATTTTGGACCCAAAATATACAGTGTGAGCACCTTAAAAATATACAATTTAATTTTTTTTTGCTTTAACTAAAACATAAATACAAGTTATAATTTGGACATAGCTCAGGCTTTACCGTTGACGAAAATGAGACCCAACAGATGCATGATAAAAGTTGTAAAAGACAAAAAAAATGAGTAAGTGCCGCCCTTAGTTTAATTCGGGACTTTGTATTAAAAAAAGTAACTTAAGGTTCCAAATTAACCCAGAACTCACCACGGGGATGTTGCCGCACGTTGAGTTCCACCCATCCACCCTCTTCCCTTTCAGAAGAACTTACTGATTGTTTTTCGCTTTATAATACTCAACCTTATTTAAGAAGCTGGGCAAATTTTTAGGGGCCTCAAGCTTGGCTAGTATGTAACCGTCACGTGACAGTTATTGATGCGTCTGAAACAAGTTTAACTGCCTTTACCCAGTTTCGAAAATAAGGCTGAGTATTATAAAGCGAAAGACAATCAGTCAGTTCTTCTGAAAGGGAACGAGGGTGGGTGGGTGGAATTCAATGTGCGGCCACCTCCCTGTGATGAGTTCTGGGTTAATTTGGAACCTTAAGTTACTTTTTTTAATTACAAAGTCAATTTTCATCTTTGGGTTCCGAATTAAGCGAAGAGCCGCACTTTAACGTAAAGTTGGTATGTCTTCTAGCACTGTAAAAATTGTTGAGAATAAAGGGGTCCGGTCAAACTTCAAAGTATGCCCTCCACTTTTTTCCTGTGTTCTACAGAGCACTAGATTAATTTAGAAACTACTCCGAGCGCGAAAAATCACCCCTTTGTGAGTGGAGGGGCGCAGCTAAATTTTATTTGACGCAGCCCAACTTTTTCGTATAATTTTCTACACATACAAGAGAACTTTTTTCACTGCCCCCCCACAAGAATCGAAAATATTTTTTGGTCGTGTTTCGCCCACCACATCCCCTTCAGCATTTGTATTGCTGTCATGGTAATTTACAAATTTCGCAATAACATGACGACTTTATCTCCACTTACATCATGAGATAAAACAATGCAGTTAACATCAATATTCAATTTACTTTTGCCTACACAAATTTCATCGGAATCTTTGTCTTTTTGATAAAGCATGCCAAGAATGCGCAGTATATTACGCTTACTATATTGTTGAAGATAATCGACTTTCAGTGGAAAGTTTTTCCTTACTTTGATTAGATGATCTTTTTGTTGACTCAGTATATCTGCTTTATTAATGAACTCTGGCTTGCAGCAATAATATTAATTATTTACACGCATTAAACCAGTGTTGTTGTATTTAGAATCTCATAGGGGTTATTTATTTCCTGTTCATCTGTGCCAATATGCCAAGGTCTTCAATTGCTGAGATTAAAACAGCAAGTATAGAAGAGCAGCGCTGCATCAAAATGTCAAGAAATTTTCACTATTTAAAGTAGATACACTCAACAAACAGTGGCTCCAAAATCTTATTAACTGTAGTTACCCTTCAAATAGAAATTGTATCATAAAAGTGAGTATGTGAATAGACGATTACTAGTAGATTGTTCTACAAGTTAATTGAAGTAGGATTTTTCCAGCGAGTGTACAGTTCTACACCAGCGTGAAACATGCTATATTTTCTAATAATTGCAAAATTTAGCCAAAATAAAATGTTGATGTCTACATTATTAATTATAATTTACAGGAATCTAGAAGTTCTGAATTGTTCATTATTGCAACAATATAACAAGAAACATAGGTACTTTTTCTTATTAGTGAGGAAATAGCTATTATATCAATATACTACTAGTAAAGAGCATAATTATATGCTCTTTGCTACTAGGTAGGAAATTATACTTTTATATTATATACTGCGTATTATCTTGTATTCAGCTGCATTCAAAGTTATTTAAATATACAAATCAGGATAGTTATTAATGACATTGCCTCCCCTCTGTAATGGCAACGGGAGCCAAGGTATTACATTCCCTCCTGCTGCCAGTGGAAACCAACAAGGGAGCCAAACGTCTATTTTCGCCAACAGAAAATCCCCTAACGAGCGACAGAAGATGTGGCTTTCGGATAAGTTGTCAAAATTAGTAATTGTAATAGCAAGACGGAAAGGGCCCTATACGCAGTATACGAATTGGCCATTTCTGCACGCATGTTACATATTAACAAATTGAGTTTTTCAGTTAGAATTTTGTCAAACAATTATTGACATTTACTTGTTTTAACTAATCATAGTGTACTTTCTGAACTGGAGTAGGAAAAGTTACTTTGGCTCACTAGTGACAAATGGAAATACTTTTTACAACTAACATGACGTTTAAAAAGTTCGACATTCCTTAATGGTATGGGAAAATCGTTTTTGTTTATTTACAAGCCTATCTGTGGCATAAAGTTAAATCAGCCAAGAGCGGTTTTACAGAACTGAATCGTACAACGAAAGCAACCTTTATTCAACACAAGGACTTATTCAGTTTTCTATGGATGTTAGTTTTTCATTTCTTCAATAATTTAGAACCGAGTTTTAACTGATATGACCTTTTGTAGTGGCCTTTGAGAGAAAGTAAATATTTGAACACGTGTCTTCACGATTGCTAACATGGTCAACCTGTCTAAATTTCTACTAAAGTTTACTGAACAGAATTCTGCTGAGTGGCTTGTATATTTGTTACTAAAAGATTCACACACCGTTTCCTATGCTTTCCATTCATTGCCATTCGGTAATCGTTAGTGCCTATTTCTGTTCTTCAAGTCTTATTACACACCAACCACATAAATTATAAAATGCACTGAAACATGTTTTGTTTAATAGTTAGGCTGATGACTTGTTTTTGCACAGAGAGTATATAAGTTCTTTAAAAAGTTTATAATTGTTAATAATTATACCTAGTTATGATTACATTAATAAGGTTCTTAATAGAGCTATTAATAATAATATAACAATAGACATAATTAGGGATGACGTGAAAACAGTCGGGTCACGCTGGGTCACGGCGGGTCCCATCGTGAACGTCAGCAATATCTGAAAATCGGGCCGTGAACGTGAGTGAAAATTTCCAAGGCGTGATTCACGTTTCACGTTAAATATTTAGTAACGAATAAAAGACTGCAGGGTGCCCCGCTCCTCCGCTGCCCGACATGTGGAAGATCTAGAGCTGGAGCGGGAGGTCATTGTACTTCTGTGTGGCAGCCTGCAGCGACGGAGCTTCGCACTTGTGTTATGTTGTGAATGTTGTGTCTACAGTCAATCGCGTGTCAGCGCCCATAGGCGACCAAGTAGAACTTACTTATAGTGCCTC
>CALNHX010009084.1:0-53546 GCA_940337035.1 Agriotes lineatus | reverse complement strand
GCCAAAATCAGTACTACATTATTCACACTTTTCTTAAAAAGATTGCACTCTTTTGGTCTTTTCTCGCCCCCCCACCCCAAAAAAAACAAATTTGACGCCCCAGAGTCGGAAACTTTTAAAGGGTTCCTCCTAGGGTACTAAGGAATATTTGTACTAAAAATCAGTAGTGCAATATATGTTTCAGATTTTCTTTGGAATATGCTTGACATTACTGGGTTCTTGGGCCTTTCTTGCCCCAAAAAACTACGACTTCGGCACCCCAGAGGCAAAGATTGTTCAAGGGCTGCTCCTATGGTACTAAGAAACATTTGTGGCACAAATTAGTACTACATTATTTGTATAACGTTTTCTTTAAAATGTGTTTAACATGACTGGGCTCTTTTGGCCCTATCTTACTACGTCGGCACCCGCGAGACTTTTAAAAGGTTACTCTTAGGGTACTAGTAAATATTTTAGCCAAAAAAGTAGTACTATGTTATTGGTTTCAGCTTTCCTATATGATTTGCTTAAAACCCAAGAAAACTTTGACGTCGGCGCCCCAGAGGCGAGAACCTTTAAAGGGTTACTTTTATGGTACTGAGGAATATTTTAGGTAAAATCAGTACTACATTATTAACACTTTTCTTAAAATTACTGCCCTCTTTTGGTCTTTTCTTGCCCCAAAGAACTACGACCGACACCCTCGAGGCGAGAATTTTTTAATGGTTGTTCCTGGGGTATTAAGGATTATTTGTAGGTACTAAAATTAGTACTACATTATTTTTTTCAAGTTTTCTTTAAAATTTGTTTAACATTATTGTGCTTTTAACCCTTGCTGACCCCAAGAAACTACGAAGCTAGCACCACAGAGGCGGTGACAGCAGTGTTGAATTCTGACTGATTATTCCGGAGGGGGGGAGGGGATGAAACGTCTGGGGGTTATTTTTACCTATTCTCGCGAAATCCACCCATTCTTGTATAGACAGAAAAAAACATGAATATGAAGTGGTAATATTTCCGGGGGGAATTTTGTATTGCCCGGGGAGGAATTTCCCCCCGGCCACCCCTCTGGATTCAACACTGGGTGACAGGAAAACTGCAGAATCCGGGGTCAATTCCCAGCATCCTATTGTTAATATTAATTACTATTAACTTTATTTCTCTAGTAACCGTAACTAAAATTATAAGGAAAGCAAGTTATAGAAGAAGAATGGACCCTGGATTCTCTGCCGTTCAGCCGCGGGGACTTTTAAAGAGTTACTTCTATGGTACTAAGAAAAATGTATACCAAAAATCAGTACTTTATTATCTCTTTTAGGTTTTCTTTAAAATTTGTCCACTATGACTGAGTTATTAGATTTTTCTTGCTCCAAAAACTACGACACCGTTACCCCAGAGGGAAAGACTTTTCAAGCGTCTTGCTCCTAGGGTAGGTACTAACACACATTTGTGGCAAAAATCTGAACTACATTTTTATGAGGTTTGCCTTAAAATTTGTCTATCAAAGAGCTTGCTACAGGTTACAGATTCTAGATTGAAGCGAGGTGAAACTCGGAACTAATGTTAAAATCTAGTAATTTCCAAGTTTTGTATCGGTAACACTTTTGACATCTATCATACTGCCATTTAAGCTAAATGACACATTAAATCAGAGGCGTACTCAACATTGTGGTGTGGCGCATTTCATAACAAAATTAACAACACACACGCAAATAGCAACAACAAAATAACAGAATTAATAAAATCAACACCAACAGCAATTTTCACACTTTAAAACACAAAGAATCTGTCATATGACGTTAGTCACTGTGCAAACGAAATCGCTCTACTCATCGCTACTGATTACTTGTCATTTAAAGTATAACCAAACTTTGTATGTTTGACCACTTTCCACATATTACCAATTCATCAAATATGATCACAGCGCTTTTCATGACCTACCTTGAGAGTCAATCTAGTTTCTGTAACCTGTAATATTAGTCCGGTCGGCAGGTACTTTCTACCTGGACACAATTCCCAAGTTAATGAAATTTTGGGATATTGTTTGGGGATGGTATGGGGTATGGAATCTGAGTTTTCGACCTCGAGGACCTTGTGCTAACTCGGGGAGGGCCAAAAAACCTCAACATTTTCGGACTTTTTTCGGTTTTTTGCTTATATCTTCGGAACGATGCATTTTTCGAGAAAAACGTCCTTATACAAAGTTGTAGAGCATTACATTTTCTTCAATTTTAATTGGTCAAAATTATTTTTTGACCCAATACTTACCGAGGTACAGCAGTTGAAAGATGGAACAAATTTCTCAAAATGTAAAAAAAATAAGAATTATGCAGGTTTTATCCTCATAACTAAAGCTGATAATTATATGCACCCAAATGTACGAAAATATTCGCATATATATGCATACATTTTGTTGAGTATATGCACCCAAAGTTATAATATATGCATGCTCTATTTTTTTGTTGAAAATAAGTAGGAGTATTCTAAATAATGTAAACATTTTAATTATTTCGTATACGCATATTTATTTATCTAATTTTTATTCAAAGACGTCATTCATTTTTACGTTTGACTATATAAACATGGACTGCCAACCCAAACTTTACATTGTAAGCAACATAAAAATGAAATTTCCCCTAACCCCGCCAGACTATTGTTCACCCAACACTCGTGAAATAGATTCTATGTTGGTTGATTCCTTACACATTGCTTATATGGGAAAAGTAGGGATTGCTGGCAATCTATGTTTATATAGTCAAAGATTTTAACAGGGACTTCCCCTTTCTTCTGCTTATTTTGATAGGCGCACTGCATTCCAGCGGCCGAAAGTGAAAGTATATATCTCAGTTACATATAAAAATTTTATTAATAATTTATTCAAATAGTAAATTTTACAAAAAAATCTCATAACAGATTATTGCTAAATATCTTATATTATAAGAGCCGATGCCGTCCAACCGTAAGCAGGCGCGCGCAGCATGAACGGCCTGTATACTAGCAAGTGGCGCGCGCGCACAAATGGCGAGACCGCATTTGTATTGTTAACGCTGGCAAGGCCGGACGTCGGCTGGCCATCAGCTTAAGCAAGCATTTTTATTGTTAACCGTTTCTTTACGCTGGCAGGGCCAGACGTAGGCTGGCCACGAGTTCTGCTAGTAACCAAATATGCAAAATCCAGAAAGTATCCTCAAAAACGTATAAATATGCAAAATGAAACTTGGCTTAAACGATTTGTTTTCACATAATTAGTATACATATGCAAAAAGTTTCGCCGGCATATCAATTATACAAAATATGCATTTGCCATATAATATCAGCTTTACTCATAACTTTAATTTTTCAACATGTCTATGTATACCATACATACTATGTATAGCCCCTGGCCCCTCACGTAAGAGGTACACACCAAATCGAATGTGGCTTATTTTGATTTGCTCCACGCAACCTTATGCAGCAGCAGAGCTGGGCAGTAATTAATTACTTTTTAATTAAATTACTAATTAAATTCCTTTTGTGTATTTGCCTTGAAATTGAATTACTTTTCAAAATGCGGGAATTGTAATTGGGAATTACCATTTTTGTTAAAAAGTACTTAAAAATTACTTTTTGAAAGTAATTAATTACTACATTCAATTACTCAATTACTTTTGTGTAATTAAATTACTCTAAAGTATTTAAATTACTTTACAAGTATTTGAATTACCTGTGGTAATTGAAATTACTCGAGGTAATTGAATTACTTTGTGGTATTTCAATTACTGAATTCCTGACCTCGATTGGGTGCCAAATCTCCAGAACGTTACATATTAACCAAATTCTGTTGAAGGTATCGAACTTTAATAGTGGTTTATTGTTTGTTTTTAACTTGGTAATCTGATCGCGGATACTATGCGTCAGATTTGCGCCTGAAAATTCCCTTATCATCGCATCAGAAGGAATGATGTTTATGTCACGTATTGGCCATTATTAATCACTGCGAATTTAAACCGCAGTCTTTGCAATACTTCGCAAAGTCGACAAAGTCCTGTTGACCGCCGATTAGGTTTGGATTTTGGACGCTTAATTACTTTTTTATGGTGTGAACTACCGGCTCGTTTGAAAATTTTGTTCGTGTTTGGTTGTTTTTTTAAGTGAAATTATAAAACAGACGTTCGCTGGATCGGAAATAAGACTATCCAAAAGGGTTCTACTTTCCTCACAAAAAACATCTATTTAACAGATTTAGAGATAAAATCAGCTAATTTAAATTTTTTTAACAACGTAAGTAAAAAATTTTGTCGTTTTTGTCATTACACATAATTAAAATTATCTTTATTTAAAAATATATTTTACGTTTCGCTAATTCATTGTTAGCTTCATCAGAAACATTGGTTTAAAATATAGGACAAAGGGACATTTACTATAACAATCTGTAAAATATAGGCACATGTTAGTGTTTGGACTTGTGAAAGAATAAGTATCCTCAATTATGTCAATTTACCTGTCTTTTGTTTTCAAAAAGTTTTAATAGTTGGAATGGTAACATCTTTTATTGTTGATACGATCTCGTTAGATGAAACATTCTTAGTTTTCATAGTTTGTAGCTGTTTTTGTATCTGCTGTACAAATTCTTATTTCAATCAGCGGTTTTCAACTAGGTTTATCAGTCACCTGTCAACTTTCAACAGTCCCTGATCAACACCAAATTGATATTTTGTTTTAAAATTTCAAGTTACCTAATACATTTTTTATAGCTATTTGTATACTAGGGAGTAAAATGTATCATTCTCACCCGCGGATGTAATTTATTTCTTCAGCGTTAGCGAGAACAGTACCTAATCAATTGTAATCATGCAAGGGCGGAAATTACGTTTTAGTCCAGAGTTATACATTAAACACTTTTACATTTTTTGATGTGGCAATCTCTTGTATTCAGCTGCATTCAAAAATATTTAAATATGAAAACCAGAAGGTTAGTTGATTAATCACATTGCCTCCCGTCTGTAATGGCAACGGTAGTCGATGTATTATATTCCCTCCCACTGCCATTGGAAACTGACCAGGGAACCAATCGTATATTTTCGGGAAACCCCTAACAGTTGACAAAAAAATGTTACTTTCGTATATACAGTGTGTTTCACTTTACATGGAAGCACCCCTGTATTTTCTTTGTTTTTGTATGAATCGATTTGAATTTTCTACCTCTCGTACAACTCACCAAGAGGCATCTATTCATGTCCTTGAGCGCAAATGACGTTATTAGGCTGGCCTACTACGATCAAGAACATGGGTCGCATTGTCAATATTTTGCATCGCGTTAGAGTTACAGCAAAAAGTTATTAAGAAAAGTTGTTTAGAATCAAAAGGATACCCCAGATACCGATTTTCGTTTAATAATTCAAATTTTTAATTTTTATCCATAAATTTGTCGAAGTCCCAAATTTCAACTTTTAATTTGGTATCAAATGGTGCCATGGAAAAACAACATTTTTGTTATTGGCTGAATTACGTTTAACTGTTGCTGAGGAAGTAGAACTAATTAGAATTACTGGTGAAAATGCAAGATCTAATAGAGAAGTAGCTAGAATATTTAATGGAAGGCATCCAGGGCGCGCACCTATTTATCCTGGAACTGTTTCAAAAATTAATCAAGTTTTTAATTTAACTGGAAATGTTGTTAAGCCCAGACGAAGAAGAATAGTTCGAAAGCATCCCTTGGAGAAAATGATTTTGGCGGCTTATGACGCTAATCCTCGTACTAGTATTAAGAGATATGGCATTAAATGTAACTATTGCACCATCGAAAATTGGGCGCTGCTTGCATCGTCAGAAATTAAGTGCCAGGATAAATAGGTGCGCGCCCTGGATGCTTTCCATTAAATATTCTAGCTACTTCTCTATTGGATCTTGCATTTTCACAAGCAATTCTAATTATTTCTACTTCCTCAGCAACAGTTAAACGTAATTCAGCCATTATTAAAACTAATGACGTTTGCAACAATAACAAAAATGTTGTTTCTCCATGGCACCATACCATACCAAATTAAAAGTTGAAATTTGGGACTTTGACAAATTTATGGATAAAAATTAAAAATTCGAATTATTAAACAAAAATCGGTATCTGGGGTATTCTTTTGATTCTAAACCACTTTTCTTAATAACTTTTTGCTGTAACTCTAACGCGATGCAAAATATTGACAACGCGTCCCATGTTCTTGATCGTAGTAGGCCAGGCTAATAACGTCATTTGGGCTCAAGGACATGAATAGATGCCTCTTGGTGAGTTGTACAACTTGTAAAAAATTCAAATCGATTCATACAAAAACAAAGAAAATACAGGGGTGCTTCCATGTAAAGTGAAACACACTGTAGAAGTAAAAAGATATTTTATCTATTAGCAACATGATATTGTACATTTTCGTCATAGAAACAAAATATGAAAAGCTACTCATAACTCCCAAGGGACTTGTCAAATTATTTCTCCCTTAAACTCATGGTAACAATGCAACTACAATTAACGTCTTAGCAACCATACAATGAGGCAATCCTTGATGTTACTTACATATTCTAGTTTTAAATGTCATTATGACATTTTGAAATGTCATATTATTTTTACGAATATGCTAGTAGAAAAAATATTGTATGCACCACGGGAGATATTCATGTTCTTTACCTTCGGTTGACTTACAGACCTCGGGCCAGAGCCCTCAGTCTGTAACACATGTCGGCCTCAGGGAAAAAACATATTCATATCTTCCTTAATGCATAAATATCTATCACCACGTAGTGTTCTACAAAATCTAAATAGAAATTTGCTGTCAAACAATTAAAAAATCCAATGCTCCACCCTGTATACTTAGGTAAGTTACATATTTGCGTCATGCAGCCTCATGTTAGGCGTATTTAATAGTACATTGTTCTTCAAGTTAAGAAAAGTGCGAGTTTTTCAACGTTTAATTTACGAGCGAGCGATGCAAAACGAGTGGATTAATTTATTACGAACATTGAAAAATTACTTTTATAACATATTCAGCGTGCTATTTTTTCTAATATAATTACCAAATGTAGCCAAAATGAAATTCGACATTTCTCCATATTCAAAAAAATTATTGTTCATAAATCAACAGTGAAGAACGTCGAAATCGTCAAATAAAATACGAGAAATGGGCAGTGAAGTAATCCATACGATAGGTAAACGTCAACCGACGTCAACATAACCTATAAAAGTTGGTTAAAATGTTGTAATTTCGCGATTGCTCGAATTTAAAAAACAATGTACCCCTCGGCACTGGAAGTTCCTTTTTATCCCTCATGTGGTTTATTTGCTTTGGCCCTACGGGCCTCGGCAACTAAATCCGCAATCGTGATAAAAAGCTCAACTTCAGTGATAACCTCTGTTGAAACTAATATAAAAAATATATATACATTTGAACTTTCAAGTCCCTATACCTTCTTACTGAAGAGATTTGTACTAAGGTATATTAGGTTTATTCGGTTTATTATAACCTAAGGAATCTATGCCAAATCGGTGTCGCATTTTTTTTTGGGACACCCTGTATAATTGCTATCCTTGAATTTATTTATTTACTTACATCTTACTTCAAAACAAACTATAAACTTTTGGTTTTGGTGAACGGTGCATGTAGCTACAAGATTTAATTATCTAAAAACCTTCAAAAGTGAAAGAGTATGTAGGTTACTATATCTAACAAAACATAAAAATTAAGCATTTTTAGATTACGATTACGAATCGACACAACACTAATGATAGTTGCAACTTGCAAAAAGGTTCTACTAAATAAAACTACGTATATTACAATAATTTTGATTGAAAGTAATTGAAAAAGTAATTGATGTTGTACAATTACAATTACTAAGTAATTGGTAATTGAATTACTATTTCCTGTGAGTAATTGAATCTCTGGTAATTAAATTACTGCATTGGGCGGTAATTGGTAATTAGTAATTAATTACTTTTTAAAAGTAATTTGCCCAGCTCTGTGCAGCAGGTACCCACCATCAATGACTGTACATTTGCTGTTGCAAAAGTCTACTTTTTCTTGTATAGGACTGAATGCGTCATACAACATTGGCCTTCTTCTGTGAAGAGGGACATTGGGAAGGAGGCTAGCTCGTACTTGAATAAATTTCTGAGGTTAGCATCTGACTGTTTAGTGATGCAAATCCATTGAAATAGAGTCAGAGGGTCTACTGTAAACGGATGCTAGCGTAACCACCTTATTCTTCTGCTTCAACTTCAGGTCTTGAAAATTGCCTTGTTCCAAACAAGCCTTCGTTCTAGTGATGCCAACAGTTCGCGCTAAGTAGCAGTTCACCCCATCAGGAATAACGGCCCCTGTGTCAATTGACATTAAATCTTGGGTATTTAGGAATGGTGGGTGTTTAGCCAACTAATTATTAAGTCTCTTGACATCAATATTATCCCTAGCAACGAGGGAAGGCCTCATATCCACGTGCTGCTCAGTGGTCTCTGCGCAAACTCCGGTGAACACTTCCATCTGCTCATTGATACTTTGTGGTCATAGCACACTGTCACTAACACCACGACCACCATAGCTCACAAACAGATTTATTGAAATTTGGACAGGACAACGTCTATTGGGTCAACTAGTTAAAAATAAAGAACAATAAGTGCGTATAGTATACATAGATATGTTGAAAAATTAAAGTTACGAGGCAAAAACATGAATTTTTCTAATTTTTTTCACATTTTGAGAAATTTGTTCCGTCTTTCAACTGCTGTATTTCGGTAAATATCGGGTTAACAAATAATTTTGACAATTAAAATTGAAGGAAATTTAATGCTCTACAACTTTGTATAAGAACGTTTTTCTTGAAAAACTCATGGTTCAGGAGATATAAGCAAAAAACCGAAAAAAGTCCGAAAATTTCGAGGTTTTTCGGCCCTCCCCGAGTTAGCACAGGGTCCTCGAGGTCGAAAACTCAGATTCCACACTCCATACCATCTCCAAACAATATCCCAAAATTTCATTAACTTGGGAATTGTGTCCAGGTAACCCCCTCATTATATACCTGCCGACCGGACTATATGCCTGGGCTATACAGTGCGAGTGTAAAGTCTGGAACTATCTAAATAGAACTTTTATCAAATGTTTTTTAAAGAAATCCTGAAACACGTTAATTTTTATTTCAAATAAGACATATTTTACTGTAATTGACACTTTTAGATTGTCTTTAGTTTTAAAGTCATGACGTCAGTGATAATCTTTTTAAATGGAAATCCTAAATTTTTCTGATGAATTTGGACAGAGCATGACATTCTAAGACCAAATACGCTAAAAAAGTATGATACTGTATTTTGAAATTTCGAGAAAATCGCTTTTAAAGTATTAAAACAAAAATCGAATAAAAATCAAGTAGCCATGAAACAATGAGTTGCCCTAAAATTATGACAATTCTTCATAGTTTGTTTATCTGGTTTTGTTGTGTGCTGTTAATTAAATATCATATTTTTTTAGAGTATTTGGTTTTTGAATTTCATGCTCTGCCCAAATTCATCATAAAAATGTAGGGTTTCCATTTAAAAAAAGTATCACTGACGTCATGACTTTAAAACAAAAGACAATCTAAAAGTGACAATTACAGTAAAATATGTATTTTTTTAAATAAAAATTGCCGTGTTCGAGGATTTCTTTCAAAAACATTTGATAAAAGTTCTATTTCGATAGTTCCAGACGTACACTCGCACTGTATGTAGATTACTAATGTAGTGTCCCTCGTACTATTCAAAAAATAAAGTATGAACTATAAATTTCCAATTTAACTTCCATTTGCGGAAAAGGAAATACATTGTTTATCTGTGATTATTACGTCTTTAAAATTAAAAACCAATCAGCTCGAGACTGATAAAACTGATAAAAATAAAAGAGTAAAGTTGATTGATATAAAGTCTAATGACCTTCGTACTTATTTTTAAACGTTTATGTATGTGTGATAATGCCGATTACCTAAACATAAAGAAATGTGTATCGCTGGATGTTTGGTACTGAAATAGCGAATATTACTGGAATTTGAAATTGCCACATTCCAGCTATTTACTGTTGCAAGCCTGCGCAGAGAGTGTCCTTTTTGTCATTGAAAGTTCAAATATCGAAATTATAAAAATCCGGATAAAATCTATTAAAATTGTAAAACTATATCGCGCTGCTATCAGTTTACATTATTTGTGCGACAGATAAGTACGTACTTACTTCTAGCAATAAGATCTTTCGCAAACATCCACATTTTTCACTAGAGGCTAACTCTAACCTTCCATTATCACTTAATTTGTGAACTTGTGTGCATTTAATTGATCCACCACGGTTTTTTAGCTCTCGAGAAACCATCAGCGTGGCTCAGCTTAAGACGCAATAAACATACCACGAGCTGGGCGATTACACAACGGTTATTAGTTGTTGCAACTCCGAGAATGTCCCTAACGAGCATCGTCGTGCCCACGACCCCCTTCGAGGGCCAGAAGCCCGGCACCAGCGGCCTGAGGAAAAAGGTGAAAGTGTTCATGGAAAAACATTATACAGAGAACTTCATCCAGTGCATTCTTGACGCTCAGAAGGAGAGGATTAAGGGGTCCACGTTGATTGTTGGTGGCGACGGGAGGTATTTCTCCACGCAATCTATCAACATTATTATTAGGATTGCAGCTGCAAACGAGGTATGTATAGTGTAGCTGCTTACGTTTTAAAGCGTCGAATTGAATTTAACATGCAACTGTAATTAAGTAATTGTGCTTAATTACGGGGCCACTTCGACTGTGCTCAAAGATTTTGACAGTGGTGATTGTGCGACTAATTTGAATCGTGTAAGAGAAATGGAATGATTTAGAATTAACTGATGGTGTTGGGTACTTTCCAGGCTTTTATTATGTTTAGTTTATATCTTCGGAATTTTTATGAATACGTCTTAAACGTTTGTTTCTAACCTATTTTTAAAAATCTGACAGGAGCTTAACTGTCGCTCATAAATGTGTAACCGTTATACAGGGTGTTTCAAAATTCACACACACTGATTCTAGGATTATTACATAAGTTCTTTTATATTTTTTCGATTAAACTAATACTTTTCGAGTTATCTTGATTTTGAAAATGTAAAACTATTAAAAAATACTCGGCAAGAGTTGGAAATCACCTACATTGCTTAAGCCTTTGCTGGCTTCTGAGCAGGTAGCTGCTTAGCGTGGTACCAGCTGATTTAAACTAGGCGCACTGTGAATGCAATAAGTTGCGAATATTTTGAAATATTTTTTATTTTGTTCTCACAGCTGTCCTCGAGATCTTTTCAAGTATGCGAGCTGTTATTGTATTGTGTTACGTTTAGTAAAACACAGCAACATTTTGAATATTTTTCAAAATTATACTTTATAAAGACTGCTAATCTGAGATTAACTTGAATTCGTTGTTAAAATAAACAAAAGCGCATCAAAACGTTAGTGCTTATGACATTTTATTCATTAGTAAACACATTTTGCTGTGCCTTAGTTTATTTTAACAGCGAATTAACGTTAACCTCAGATTATGGACTTGATAAGACTGACTTAAAATCTTTTGTTTTTAAAAATGTGTCATGGATTAATTTTATGTGATTATAAATTTACTATGTAAAACTCAAGCTAAAGATTGTTTTTCTATCATTTTTAGATTTCAAAAACTGTGATAATTCAAAAGTATTGATCTAATAGAAAAACCGTAAAGAAAGTTTCTCCTCAGTTTTTGTTGTATAAGACCATCCTACAGTCCGTGTATGCGAACGTCAAAACACATTTAGTTTTTAAATCGGGGATGACCTGTTTTTGTTTGGATAAGTTCGTTATAAGCGGTAATTTCTGTAGTTTTTCAAGCAAAATTTGGTTTTATCCAGAAGTTCGTTGTACGGGGTTCATTAAAAACGGCAAAAAACAACGTTTATCTTATGGATGTTTTGACAGTGCTTTTCAATTTGTTTGTTACAAGTGAGAGTTTGTTAAAGGTGGGAAAAACTACTGATTTTCAGATAATGTGGAATTATAATCTAGATGATTTTTCAATGGACGTGCTATTATCCGTTTCATGATTTTTGAAAAAACTGATATTAACGAAATAGGACGGTAATTAGTTACTTCTTTTTCATTGCCTCCTTTAAGTAAGGGTACTATTACAGCAAGTTTAAAGCACCGAGGAATAACTGAATATGATAGTATATGATTGTGAATCTTAAGTAAAGATTGAACTATGATTTTTTGCTGTTTTTTGATATTATAGGTTATATTTTGTCATCATCCTTATTAACTCTTAACTCATTAATATATTTTTTCTACTCCTTTATTAGTAAATTGCTCATTAAGCACTGTTTACTTAATTAGTAAATTCGTTGTTACGTGTTACATAATGACTAACACGTAATTTTTTTTATTACGTTACAGTGTGTTGTTTGTACGAAGTGGTGTAGGGCGGTGACTGCAGCCGCCTAATTAAAATTTTTAAGATGGTGTGACAGTAATGATTTTACAGTTAATAAAACATTTCTTTTTCATTTAACGAAATGAGTGTGGTCGTAGAAGAAGTATAGTATGCAACACACGCGCCGCTACGCGGCTTGTGCGTAACTTGTCCAACTCACGTGTAATATGCTTCCTACAGCTCTCGTTGTGTAATATACTATTATTATTTGTTCTTCCGTAATGGGCAGTAAAAATATGGAGTTCTGAATAAGATAATTATGAGGGAAAGTTTGCACCAGTAGATCTGGTTTGGATATCATTAGCCATTTTTGAAACAATTTCAATAAAATATTTATTAAAAAAGTGAAGTGTGTTGCGTAATGGTAAAATAGTGTTTTGAGATTCCTCCAACATAAGAATTTTATTTTGGGGCTTAGTTGAGCGAACTTAAACTCAACGGGAATAGAGAAGGTGTAAGGAACGAAGATAAACAGCAGAGGAATTTTCAAATATCCCTTTATAGTGTACGATCAAGTGAGGTTAGGAATTTTATTTCCAAAGGTAAAGAAACGAAAGCAACGTTGCTGATCTTCCTAAAAAATAGCTAAATTCAGGAAACCCGGTGAAGGTAAATTAAAGCGGCAGGGACTGATGTATAGCAATAAAGGAGTGACGGAGGAGAGCGACGGATCAACTGTGGAAGAAGTGAAAAGGAAAAGAGAGTACAATTCGCCAGAAATTTTCGAAAGATTAGAGAATACAAGCAGAACGCCAAATAAGGGTAAAAAAAGTGAAGAAGAAAAAGGTGAGATAAGCGATATGGAAGAACTAAAACAGATGATGGGACAAGTGATGGCAGAAACTAAAATGATACGACAAGAACAAAATCAATACATGTAGGAAATACGGAAAATGAAAATGGAAAATAAAGAATTGAAACAAACGATAGCAAAATTTGAGTTAGAACAGAGAGAGAGAGAGAGAACGGAGAAGAGGAGGAAGAATTTGTTTCACAATTCCTGAAAAGTCAAATACAGGTGGAGACGACTGTTAAAGAAGCATATCAGATTAAGCAAAAGAATGGAAGTAATCTAACTATAGTGGAAGTAGGAACTTGGGAAGATTAACTAAAGATAATGGAAAATAAGAGTAAATGGAAGGGGAAACAAATATATATTGTCTGTTCAGTAAACATAAAAACACAAAGTGGCCTTTGATTTCCAAAATTTCATGAGTGTACTTGCAGAATTTATCTTTGTTTAGGAATGTACTTACAAAAAGTTACTAAAACAAATAGGTTAAGGGTGTGACATTTACTTCCCATCTGTCATAAATGTTGTAATTAACTACCTTTAAGGATTTTATGCAAATACTGTGTTGGATGCTATTGACGTAGCGTTTATTAATAGGTATTTTTATTACATTTTATAAAACTTCAGGTGAGAATTTCTAGAAAAATATCTACTTTGACACTTGACAATGAGAAATACTAATTGTCATTTTTAAATTCAAATATGCCTGTATGCAGGTGTGGAAACCTTTGCAAAATAAAATACAGAATCCCTAATACAAAAATTATATGCACATGCCAACTTCAAAAAAATTAAAATGTTTTTGTGTTTACTGAACGCCCTATACCTAACAGTAAAAGAAAGAGAGATCCAAAGAAAGTTTAGGGAAATAGCGAAGGAAGAAAGAAGAGCAAGACAAATGGTCTAGGTAGCATATAACAAAGTATTATAGAAAACACGTTATGGATTTGGAATACGGAATCCGAGAATAGAGGACAAGGAAGGTCGGTGACCCAGTCCAAAAACCAGTAAATAATGAAGAAATGACGGCTCAAGGATACGATTATGGCAATAAAAAAAATCGTAAATGAAAAATTTAACAGGAAGGAAAGCGTTGAACATGAGTTATGGAAAGAAAATAAAGAAGAAGATAAAAAGAGTAAGAAAAATTCTAAAATAAAACAGAGATGAGCTACTCGTTGGTACATGGAATGTAAGAGGAACGTTTATGGAAGTAGCTCTGAAGAATTTAAACAAAGAAGCGAAGATATACAAAATGGATGTGTTAGTCCTACAGGAAACCAAGGAGGAAGGAAATGATATATTGGATATGGGTGACTATGTATTCTTCAAAAGTATTGGAAAATATAGAATGTTAGGAACGGGATTTCTAATAGCAAAACATATAAAACACTTGGTAGTAGAGTTTAGACTCGTAAATGAAAGGATGTGCCGTATAAGACTACGAAGCAAGTACAGAAAGAAAGCAATAATCATCGTGCACGCGCCCACAGAAAACAACATTGCAAAAAGAGGAAATAAAGAAAATATACACCCAAGAAATAGAAAACGATGAAAAAAAATCAACGGTATAATATATTGAGATGGTTTAAAACTCACAATTTAGCTCTGTATGCAGTGAGAAATGTTGAACAAAGTTAATTAAAGCATAGAGTTGAAATATTTTATTTAATTGCAATTTAAA
The DNA here is from genome assembly GCA_940337035.1 of Agriotes lineatus. NCBI lineage: Eukaryota > Metazoa > Arthropoda > Insecta > Coleoptera > Elateridae > Agriotes > Agriotes lineatus. The sequence goes on along the minus strand of CALNHX010009084.1, from coordinate 38,638 downwards.
CAGTAGTTGAAGTTATTAAATGCATTGGAAATGGGATGTAAAAAGCATAAGTAAAGCAGATTTCAGGGGGATTGAATTTGAAGTTTGAGTAAAAGAAAGATTTAAGATGGCTAATAATATAATAGGTTTGAGCATAATATGAGCGTAGAGTTAGTAATAAACGGACAGCCCAGTGAAAAGCAAGCAATCTGAAAGGTAGATGGAAATCAAAAAAAAAAAAAAAAAATTCTGGATCTGGTCCATTCTCACAATGAGGTGATTCAGTAAGTTATTGTAAAGGAAACACTGTCTGCCTCATAAAATTAACATATATTTTACATGCGCTACATGTTTCGGCTTATGTATTAAACCATCTTCAGGCTAATGTCAAAAGTGGACAGTCATAAATTTTTATTTATGACTGTCCACTTTTGACATTAGCCTGAAGATGGTTTAATACATAAGCCGAAACATGTAGCGCATGTAAAAAAATATATGTTAATTTTATGAGGCAAACAGTGTTTCCTTTACAATAACTTAGATGGAAATCAAAACAAGATAAGATAGGACTTGCAAAAACAATAGAGAACGATAGCAACTGAATTGAAGAAAATCCAGTGACGTGTTTAAAATTGAATTCAAGTACCAGTGCACTTTAAAAACTAAATGATTATAGCAGAGCAGTGATTATAAAAACGTTTATGTGACGAGAAAGAAAAATTTTTAGGTATAAGAAATAAAGACAATTTTATTCCTTGATGTAAAATTGTAACTAAAACTAATTTCATTGAAACAAAATCAAATCGCGGTTGCTAAGCAACGCGATGCTGTTTTGTCAAAAAATAAGAAAATTGCTGTTAATTGACAAGTTTGGGCAAAATTATGCTCCAGCAAATTTAATGTTTTTATACAATAAAAAGTGTTTGCCAAGTCAAAAAAGTTTACCATTACATTATACAAGATACCAGGCACCTGTGGTAGTGTTTGGAGAACGTTCTACGACAAAAATTGCAAATTTGCCAAACCAACTTCGGCTGAACAACGGCAGCGGACACCTGGAGATTCCGAACATTGACAACGGACCATTTGAGCTGCAGAAGCCAGGTTTCGCAATTCCAACGGCCCAGGGAGGTGTGAACGAGCATCCTGAACAAGATTTGCTGCCAGGGAGGCGACTTCAAGCGCATAAAGCCGTCAGCGTCACCTTGCACCAGCTCCGAAGCGAAAATCGGCCAGATTTGAAAGGTAGGAGTTGGCATGTTTTGAGTGTTTGGGAGCCGGGAAGGAAAGCTAGTAATCTCCAAGAATACACTTTGCGGAGGAGAGTCATCGTGTTTCCAAGCTTCCAGAATTTGAAGCGATCACAGGAAGTGGAACAAAAGAGCAGCTGGCGTCGTTTTAGGTCATACCTAAACAAAAGCAAGTTAGTTGTTGCTAGGCGGGAGTTTTAATTCAATTTACCTGATGGTTCCTTGCAGAATTTCACTTTTAAATTTTAAAATAAACGCTGCATGCACTAACAGCTTTCTGTGTTCTAAGTCAAGTTTTGTGAGGTTATGAGTAACCAAATCTAGTAGAGCAGTGGTACTAAAATAAATTGCGTATATGAGCTACGCTGAGTCAAATATTCTAAACACAATTTCAAATAAAACTCGGGGTTGAACCCAACCTGAGAGAGTAGTTTTGTGTTCTTGCCAAAGCTAGCTCAGAATGTTACTGCAATTGGATAAAATATAGAAAAGGGCAATTAACCAAGTATAATAAATACATTTCATTTACCCTGAGCATTGTGGTAATTTGCACTATTTAATTATTTATAATTTTCATTAAACCCTTTATAAGTAGAGGGCATCATTACAATATACAGCAGCAGAAAAATAGTTTGGGTGTGCAGACAGAAAAAAGGGAATACTGCACTAAGAAGATAGAAAAACTGTAAGAAAATTATATTAACAAAGAAACAAAAAAATTCTACATAGGGGCAAAGGAAACAAAAAGGGAATATCAGGCTAATACCACATTCTGTAAAGACAAAAACGGGAGGCTAGTAGGAGAAAAAGATGGAGAGAACATTTTATGGAAGATTTAAACCTAGAACACTATCAAACTGAAGAAATAGAAGAACAACGAGTAGAACATGGGGAAGAGGAAATAGAATCGCCAACGCTTGCAGAATTACAAGCTGTAAAAGGATTACTGAAGTACAACAAGAGTGCTGGAAATGACAACATAACAGCAGAATTGATTAAATATGGGGGAGTAGAGTTACATATAAAAATAAAAAAAATTGAAAGGGGCAAATTGACCGCCTCAGCGGTCCTTATGTTAAAAGGTAAAAAAGAAGATACGTTTTGGGAAGTTCATCCTGAACATGGTTTTTTGGGTGTTTGTTCTTGACACTTGAACAGTTAAGGTAAAAGAAAGTTTTTTTTGTTACTCAGATCTTGTTGTCGTTTTTCATGCCAAAAAAATCTTGATTTGTTAGTACTTGTTCGTATTTTAAACTTTTATTTCAAACAAATAACTGTGTTTGTAACGTAAAGTACGTTTTTTTTTCTATAATAACTGTCAAAGTGTTAAGTGTTGGTAAATATGTGATTAAAACACTAGGAAATTTTTATACCTCGTGTTGGTAGAATTTTTTCAAAATTATGGTTATGTGCCAATTTTGAATGTCAAAGTTTCTTAATCTGAACTCTTTACAAATTCCTTTTTTTAACATGGAATCATCATCTATATATACAGGGTGTTTCAGAATAACTGTTTCTAATTCTCAAAATTGAGAGAGGGCTTGTTATTCAACACTTTTTAATAATAAACTAGTGTTCGGAAATACTTCCGTTTCGAGATAATACGACATTAAGGAATTGAGTCTTTCAACATGATGGTGCACCAGCGCATTTCGGTTTAAATGTTCGAGATTATTTAAATGCACAATTTCGAAACCGATGGATTGGGAGACAAGGTCCTATTCTTTGGCCTGCACGTTCGCCAGATATGACTCTAATTGATTTTTGTATTTGGGGTCATATTAAATCACTCGTCTATGCGACACCTGTGGACACAGCAGAGGAGTTAGTGGCTCGAATTATTCTTGCTTTTGATGACATTCGTGATCGTCCGCAGATATTTCGAAGAATTCGTCGGTCAATCACACATTGTTATACCTTGTGTGACGACAATGGCGGCCATAATTTTGAACAATTCTTACAATTTTTGTGTAATACCATTTTTTAAATATTAATAAAAATTGCAACCGCTGGAAATCAATAAAATCGTTACTTTTCACACTGAGATTATTTTAAGTACTCAATTCGTTAATGTCGTATTATCTCGAAACGGAAGTATTTCCGAACACTAGTTTATTATTAAAAAGTGTTGAATAACATGCCCTCTCTCAATTCTGAGAATTAGGAACAGTTATTCTGAAACACCCTGTATAAAACTGAAAGTCCTGACTCATTCATTCATTCACTCACTCATCAACCCAAACCCTTGGACCTAGAAAGCTGAAATTTTGCACAGAGGTTCTCTTTATGATGTATACAAGGCATAAGAAAGGATATTTCGAAATTCAACCCCTAAAGGGGTAAAATGGGGGTTGCAATTTTGTATGGAAAAATAATATTAAATAGACATTTCGACTTGAAAATTCGTAGAAGTACTCCTAAAAATAAATAAGCAAACACGTATTTCGTGATTTTCCGAAAATCAACCCGTTAGGGGGTGAAATGGGGTAAATAAACCTAAAAATCGATATGGGTGTCGTTATTGAGGTTTTTTGGGACGTTGATTGCGGAAACGCCATTTGAAATTTGGCAGGCAGATTTCTCATAGGGAGTAGGCATCCGCTAAGAAAGGATTTTTGAAAATTCAACCCCTAAAGGGGTAAAAAAAAGGTTGGAATTTTGTAAGATCAAATTTTGAACTAAGTCTTTCAAAGTTTTTGGAAATTTGTCCCCTGAAGGTGAAAATAGGAGATGACGGGACGAGACGGGACGGAAAGGGACGGGACGGGACGGGACGGGCCTAGACGGGAAAGGATGGGAATGGATGAGAGGGGAGAGGAGGAAACGGGGCGGGACGGGACGGGAAGGAAAGGGATGGGATGGGATGGGAGAGGGGGAAGAAAACGGGGCGAGACGGGACGGGACGGGATGAGAAGGAAAGGGATGGAATGGGATGGGATGGGAGAAGGGGAAGGGGAAGGGACAGGACAGTACAGGACGGGACGGAAAGGAAAGGGATGTGATGGGATGGGAGGGGGGAAGGGACGGGACCGGACGGGGCAGAACGGGACGGGACGGGACGGGGCGTGACGGGAAGGAAAGGGGAGGGATGGGATGAGATGGGAGGGGAGGTCAGGGAACGGGGCGGGACAGGACGGAACGGGAAGGAAAGGGATGGGATGGGAGGGGAGGGGAGGGAACGGGGCGGGACGTGACGGAACGGGAAGGGAAGGGACGGGACGGGACGGGACGGGACGGGACGGGAAGGAAAGGGATGGGATGGAATGGGGGGGGGGGAAGAAACGGTGCTTGACGGGACGGGACGGGACGGGGGCGGGAAAAGGGACGGGGATGGGAACAGGGACGGAGACGGAGAAGTCGATGGGGTGGAATGGGATGACAGAAAATAATTAGTCATTATTTAATACACAAATAACGAACCTCGCGCGTACGATGTCGCGGGTAACAGCTAGTCATCAATAAAATCGGATAAAAAAAGAAAACCAAGAAATATTTTAAATGCAAAAATGTAGCAAGCGATATTAAATTATGACATATCTGTGAAAATGACAATCATTTTTTTAGTGGAAGAAAAGAACTAAAAATCTATGTACCAACATCATTAAAACTAGGGACCCTGCAAGAATGCAACTTATCCCCTAGAAAGTTGACCTTGAAAATTATTATAGAAAAAAAAACGTACTGTAGTATTTGATCACATAACTGATATGCCTATTATATTCAACTGACAATAGTTATCAGTAGCAAAGCCGGAAATATTTGTACAATGCAACTTTGCTGTGATTTACAATTATAGCTGCGTCATATGTTCATAATATCTTGTCATTGTGATGAATTTAGTTGATAAATTTCTACATACTCAGCATGAATGTTCTGCAATCATATTAAAATTGGTGGGATCTACACGGTGTTTTTTTACAATAGAAATTGGCATTTGTCATTGAAAAGAGTGCGGTTAGATAAGTTCTAATTTTGCTTGAATTTAATTTTATAAAATGATTAAATATCAGTGGTTTTTCGTCCACTTATGCACAGTTATTAATTTTACCAAATCTAAAACACTTAATATTAGAAATGAAACTTTTCTCGTATTGCCTTCTGTTGTTCTGTTTATAGATGACTCAGATTTATCGAACAAAAATTTTGCTCACTTAACTAAATCTCACATAAAGCAAGTAGATAAAATGGATAATGACATAAGCAATAATTTTGGCCTGTGACTTATCTGGTTAGGTTTCTAAAGAGATTGATAATGATACAGCTGTATTTTTGTGATTTCAGGTTAGCAAATTGATAATTGGAAGAAGAGGATTGTTATCTACTCCAGCCGTGTCTGGTTTAATTCGTACTCATAAAACTTTAGGTAGGTAATGCTGTACTTGCTGGTTTAATAAAACTGTATGTGCATCGCTTTTGTAGGTGGAATTGTTCTGACCGCCTCCCACAATCCTGGCGGAATCCGAAACGATTTTGGCATCAAGTACAATATAGAGAATGGTGGTCCAGCACCTGATCAGATGACTAACGATATTTATAAACTAACACAAGAGATATCTCAGTATAAGATTTGCCCAGAGCTAGATTGTGATTTTCAACAACCTGGTGTTCAGAATTTCGAGGTTAGATATTGTGTATTTACTTACGATACAACTGTTAGTATTGTTATTTATCATTTTTCTAAGATATAAAACCACTTGAAAGAGTGCGCCAGACCTCTTGTCAGGCAATTCAAGGTGAATGGTATCAGTTGCATTGTTTGGAAATGTAGGAGTAACAAATAATTCATTTAAGTCCTTGAAAGCTTGGCACTAGAATCATGCAGAAACTTGTTTAAAGCAAATCCGGACCAAATCTCTGTTTTAATTTTTCGACTTGTGCATTAGCATGAAATTCTGTACAGCTAACCGGTTTTGCTATCACTGCATCGCTCTGCAATCGCATTAAGTCGAAGCATAGTAAAATGAGGTCCATTTTTTGGACACCCTGTATATAGTGCCATTTACACGAACAAGAATTTCTGATAAAGTGAAATTAAAAATCCAGTTAAAATCAGGCCTGTGGAGTCGGTAAACATCCGACTCCGACTCCTGATATTTTAGTAGTTTGAATCCGGCTTCGACTCCGACTCCTGATATTTTAGTTGTTTGAATCCCACTCCAACTCCTGATAATTTAGTAGTTTGAATCCGATTCCGACTCCTGATAATTTAGTAGTTTGAATCCGACTCCGACTCCTGATATTTTAGTAGTTTGAATCCGATTTCGACTCCGACTCCTGATATTGTAGTAATTGAATCGGATTCCGATTCCTGATAATTTAGTAGTTTCAATCCAACTGATATTTTAGTAGTTTGAATCCAACTGCAGCTCCTGATATTTTAGTTGTTTGAATCTGACTCTGACTCCTGCTAATTTAGTAGTTTCAGTCAAACTGATATTTTAGTAGTTTGAATTCGTTTTCGACTCCGACTCCTGATATTTTAGTAGTTTGAATCCAACTGCAACTCCTGATATTTTAGTTGTTTGAATCTGACTCCGACTTCTGCTAATTTAGTAGTTTCAATCAAACTGATATTTTAGTAGTTTGAATCCGTTTTCGACTCCAACTCCTGATATTTTAGTAGTTTGAATCCAACTGCAACTCCTGATATTTTAGTTGTTTGAATCCGACTCCGACTTCTGATAATTTATTAGTTTGAATCCGACTCCGACTCCTGATATTTCAGTAGTTTGAATCCGATTTCGACTCCCGACTCCTGATATTTTAGTAGTTTGAATCCAACTGCAACTCCTGATATTTTAGTTGTTTGAATCTGTCTTCTCCGACTTCTGATTATTAGTAGTTTAAATCCGATTTCGACTCTCGACATTGACAGTCTTAGAATATTGATACCCCCCCCCCCCCCCCCCCCAATTAAGAACAAGAAAGCAGCATGGAAAATATTCAGGGAATCACAGAAACTACAGAATAAAGAAGAATATGTAAACAAAAGGAATATAGCAAAAGAGTTAGTGAGGGATGCAAAAAGGAAAAGTTGGGAGGAGTTTGGTACGGAACTAAACCAAACATACGATACAAACAATAGGAAATTTTGGAATATAATAAAAGCGTTGAAAGGAAATAAAAAGAAAAAGATAAGGAGTATAAGAAATGGCCGAAAGCCAGAACGAATTAGATAATTGAAAGAGGAGAAGAGGAAATAGGGGCAGTACCACCGGAGGAGATAAATAGGGAAGATCTGGAAGTAGTGATGAAAAGCATCAAACAGGGAAATCATGTGGACAAGATGGCATTGAACCAGAGATGATAAAGTATTTAGGCGAGAAAGGAAAAGAATGGATTCTAGAGTTATACAAAGAAGCATGGCGGACGGAGAAAATCCCAGAGAGCTGGCAAGAAAACACAATCCCAATGCACAAGAAAGGCGACTCCAAACGTTGTGAGAATTACAGGGCCATATGTCTATCCTCCACCTGTTTTAAAACTATACCCAAAAATAATAGAAAGGACATTCAAATACTAAGAAATCTGATAGGAAGAAAAGAAGAAAAAGAATTGTTTGTAACTTTTATAGACATAAAAGCGGCTTTCGATGCGATTCAGAGGAAAATAATATGGAGGTGCCTCGAACAGTTAAAAGTACAAGTAAAACTGATACGGGTAATAAATAGTATATTACATACCGAGGTGCTCATTTTCCAACTTTTTAAAAGTCAGTAATGATCGTATTACATATATGGTTGCGAATAAATGCATTTTCAAGGACGTAAAGGGGTAGTCAAGATAAATGGAGAGGAGTCAACGAGATTTAAAATGGAATTAGGAATAAAGCAAGGAGACAGCCTCACTCCGCTAATATTCATAGTAGTAATGGATAAACTATTAAGAAACACCCGGCTGAAAACAGCACAACATCAGACTATGGAAGGATATAACAGACTACTGCCAATAAGAGTCGATTGCTTGATGTACGCGGACGACATAGTCCTAATATCAGATACCCACAGAAAAATTAGAGAACTAACGAGAATATGTACTGAAGAAATTGAAAAATTGGAAATGGAGATTAATACGGACAAATGTAAAACGATGATAATCAACAATAAAGCACGAGAAGAAGAAAGAAGAATAGAAATTAAAGGAAAAATGTAGAGATAGTAACGACATGAGTACCTAGGCAGTGTAATATCAAAAGATGGAAAGATGGACCTAGAGATAGCCAAAAGAACAAACAAGAGCAGAAAACGAGAAATTGACATGAAAACGAAGTTACGGGTCTATAATACGATAGTACTACCCACCCTGACATACGCATGCGAAACATGAATTATACATGAGAAATACGAGAAGAAAATAATTGCCGCAGAAATGAAGTACTCTAGGAAAATAACTGGAAAAGCCAAGTTGGATAGAGAGAGAAACGAACATGTAAGACAAATGATGGAACAAGAACCGGTTACAAAGAAGATAGAAAAGAAACAACTGAACTGGTACGGTCACATACTGCGGATGGACCAAACAGACTAGTGAAGAAAATTATAGAAACAGGCAGGATTGGCAAGAGAAGAAAAGGAAGATCTAGGAAGAACTGGCTACAGAATATACATAGAAGAATTGGGCAGACAATGAGGAAAGACGAAGGAGGAGATGGGAAGATTAGCAATGTACCGGAAAGAATGGAAAAAATGGATAGTAAATAGGTAAGGATCAAATGGCCGACACTCGATGGGTATATGGATACAGAAGAAGAAGAAGAAGCAGAAGCAGATGATAAACCCCCTCCCCTCATTCCTTTTCATCTACCTGATAAACTCTCCGGCTCATCACAAATTTTGCAAGCTTTAAGAAATGTGGATGATTATAATAAATTACATAATTATAATTTATAATGTTTTTTAATATTGTAATGTACGTAATGAAAATAGTGGTTTTTATCGACCCTGGGTCAGTAGTACAGTTGTTCAAATAGTTTTCAGTTTTGTGTTTTTACAAAAATAATCCTGTAAAGTGCTAGTTGGGGTCGGGTAATTTATACCGACTCCGATACCACCCAAAAGCTCCGACTTCTCGACTCCGGCTCCCGACTCCAACTCCGACTCCCGACTCCGACTCCCGACTCCGACTCTACAGCTCTGGTTAAAAGTAAATTGTAATTTCGTTAAAACTAACAAGTTCTTTTTGTATAAGAAACTAAAATTAACTTGCAGCTGTCTGTCATGCAGGAAAATTGGTGCCGAAACAGGTTTTTCTGTATTAACTCAAAAACAGTAAAATAAATAAAAAAATGTGTAAATTACTGAAAGATGTACCATAAATTGACAAACTTTTTTTGAAATATTTCTTTGTAGGATCAAAGGTAAAGTCATTAACTTAAATAAATGGAGTAACAGTTTTTGGTTTTCTCAAAAAATGTTGAAAATGGCTACAGTTTGGCTAAGAGTAGCCGGAAGAGGTACTTCTGTATGCTACACTTTTATTTTTAATTGGCAGTGAAGAACGTTGAAATTGGCAGTGAAGAACGTCAAATTGGCACTGAAATAATCCATTGTTTTACGATTTTTGTAGTTGAAGGGGCGATAGATAAACGTCAACCAACGTCAACATAACCTTCAAAAGTTGGTTAAAATATTATAATTTCACGATTTATCAATTAAAAAAAAAACACGCACCCCTCAGCACTGAAGTTCCTTTTTATCACTCATGTGGCTTATTATAACTAATCCACTTTTGTGATTAAAAGTTAAACTTCATTAACTATAATGGTAGGTGCTTCCGGGTTATGCCGTTGTCGTCATTTTGAACTTAACGTTTCGCTGCTCATCTAGTCAGCTGCTTCAGAAGTGTTCTAAAGACTGATGTTGGTGCCTTTTGCTCCTGGTTATATACCGAGGAGTTGTTACAGTTGACTGTTTATGTAGATCTTGTATGTTATTAGGACTGTCCGACCAAGTCATTGACTTGGTATACAAATTACTATTTTGAAGATTGGTCTATGTTTTATTTTTCTCTATCATCGGCCCTTGTGTGTTTTTTTGCCAGGGCTTCAAATCTATTTCCTCAGGTCTGTTGTTTTTTTTTATAGCAACTAATTTTATTACCATATGGTGATCGATCTCTATATCTGCTGATCTCGTCACACGAACATCAAGTAGAGATGTCCTCCAGGTTTTGCTTATTAAGATGTGGTCAATTTGTTTTCGTGAAGTGATTGTTAGAATGGTAGGTTACTTTGTGCACTCGTTTATGTGGAAACAAAGTTTTTCCAATGACCATATTGCATTCGTAGTAGAGGGCAATAAGTTTTTTCCCATTATCGGTTGCGGTTCCAATGCCATGTTTGCTCATAAAATGCTCTAAGCCAGACTTGGGCATTGAAATCGCCTAATAATATATTGATCATGTAGCGGAGCAATAAATCAAAGAGAGCGTTGCCGATAGTTACCATAAAATAAACAGTGCGTGTTATAAATATTCTCGAAGTGCAAGCAGTTAGCTTAAGTGCCATTTGAAAACTTTCTAGCTAAAGGGTACACGCAGTTAAAAACACCTAATGTCAAAAACTGATTTGTGCCGCGGAATTCAAAAGAAAAGAAACTCTCCGTCTTCGAGTGTTCCTCAAACAAAAGTTTCCTAAATCAGAAACGAAAGTGGATGCACAATACGGCTATAAAACTGCAGCTGTTAAAATCGAGAGTGAATTTAGAGTGGGTCATAAACGTTGAACCCTTTTGTCAAGTGAAAGTGAGCTGGCTCTTCGTCTTGTAAATACAATACCATTGTTACGACTAGAATAGGAAATCCTTTTGTAAATTGTACAACCAGGGTATATATACGGAAGGGATGGAGCTTAAAGGATCATAGCGTACTAGGTCTTAGAGCTGAACGACCACTTTGGTTGTTCAGAACACAAAGAGTCAGATTCTCAATGTGTAGCAGTATCAAATCTCAATACTTACTGAAGCATTCACTTTGAATGTTTCAGGAGCTAAGTGTCAGATTCACAAACGCTCATATGTATTCTGATTAACCCGACCTATTCGCTCTGCACTTGTAATAGTATAGTAGCTAATCCGCACATTTAATTTATGTCTGTAATCTGTTGCGTTTGATGAAGAATATTATGAGTGATATAGTTATTCGTGTGTGTAATTTCTAACTAACACCATAACATAATCACACTAAAATCATACCACTATATACGTGTTTGTTAAAGTCGGTATTCTAAACTTGATCCTTCTGGAGGTCATCTGTGGTGTGGATGGGTGTATAGCAGTTAATAATACCGAGTGTTTTCGCTCGTGTTCGCAATTTGCAGAGTATTATTCTATCACTAATGGGTGCCACTCCATTATACCTCTTGCTGCTTCTCTGCTAAGTAGTAATCCCACTCCACTTACGTGATCCTGCTCTGCACCTGAGTGGAGGAAAGTCATTCTGGTCCTCAAATTGCATGCTTCTACAACCGTTTTGTGTTTTATTCCAAAACACTTAATTTGGCTTCATGATTCATGTTAGTTTCTTCCATAGCATGTATTTTACACCTCCAAATTCGACGTGCTTGCTGCCATTAAAACAGGAGGATATCCCAACAGCAACTATTTCTTTTTTTTTTACAACAAATCAAAATGCCAAACCCAGTTGAAGGCTCGAATGACATCATAAAATACGTGGCACAGCACCTTTGTTCTTCTTAATCCCCTCTTGCTACTCCATGAACCTGAGAGTTTTATAACAATTTTAAAGCATAATTTTTGTATTTAATTCAATTTCAGGTTGATGGTCGAAAGTTTGTGGTCGAAGTGATAGATCCAGTCGACGACTATGTGGAGCTAATGAAATCCATTTTTGATTCAAAAAGCTGAGAAACCTCCTGACCGGAACAGAAAAACGGCCACCATTCAATGTATTAATCGACTCCATGAACGGAGGTAACTGCCACTGCCAATTATTTAATCTCGTTATTGCCAAATCTATCATAACATGAATTCCAGTAACGGGAGTGTATGTAAGAAGAATCTTTTTGGAGGAGCTTGGTAGTAACCAGGACAGTGCCGTTCGCATCATCCCACTGGACAACTTTGGAGAAATTCACCCTGACCCAAATCTGACGTATGCAAAAGACCTGGTAGAGCAAGTGAAGAAGGATAGCAACTTCGATCTGGGTGCTGCGTTTGACGGCGATGGGGTTAGTATGCCCTCGAGAGGCTTGGAAACGAGATATAGCTAACGTTTTTTCAGGACCGCAACATGATTATTGGAAAACATGCGTTTTTTGTTACTCCTAGTGATAGCTTGGCTGTAATAGCAAATAATTTAGATTGCATACCGTACTTCCAGAAGAATGGAGTGCATGGATTTGCCCGTTCTATGCCTACAGCTGCAGCTGTGGACAGGTTAGTAGGATTTTCACAATTTATATCATGTTATCAAATATCTACCAATTCCACAACCATTTTCTGATTTAAAACGCTTTTTTTTAACACCAAAATGTTTGATTTGTAGTGCTGAGCTTTGTATTTCAAATTAGAGTTAATCTAAGTAATAGGAGGAGTTCTTTCTATGAGTCAACAATTATAATACATCTTCCTGTTATAATTGTATAATTTTAACTTTTAAAATTGTCTTTATTTTTATTCCACAACTTTTCCTGAACACTTAAATGTTTGGTTTCGTTTCTTCATAATATTATCTCCAATCTCATTAGTGTTCTTGTTTTCAGTGGTTGATTTACTGTAATTAGCTGATCCTATTTTGTTCTTTAACATCCATTCTACTTGCTTCTAACTTTTGTAACGGTACGTTTATTGTGCTCCTTGCGTTATTTTAATTTTTAATTGCTCTTTATTTGCTAGCTAACTCAATCGTCAATGCACAAAACACGTTTCTTACCTTTGTGTGGCTATGGAGTCAACACAGCTTTGCTCAGAGCGTGCCTCGTTCACGCCTATAATTCTGAAAATAAATACTCGAACCCCTCGAGAAATAAAAGCCAGCTTGCTTACACAAACCTCATATACTCTATATTATTATTAGAGTATACAGAAAAGAAGTTTATAACTTATAATATCTGCATCATTTGTGAAATATACGTTATGTATATGAAGGTACACATACTGCAATGGTTTACTGCCCACATCAATTCTGGTTGCCTAACCTAATTTATTTATTGCAAGAAAATCAGTAATTTTACAGGAATAAACGCACTTGAGATGAGTAGCAGAAGGGTTACGTTTAGCGTTAAGTAACAAACGACTTCCGGGATTGGACCGTGTCATGATTGAGATCGAAGAACTCAACGTTTCGCCCACTTTCGTAAGGGGCTTCATCAGGAGGAAAAAAGCAAAAGAGCACGGTAACTCAACGTGTTAACCACGCCAGAGGCGAAACTCTTTGCAAAGGGAAGGGACAGAAGAGCACGGTAACTCAACGTGTTAACCACGTCAGAGGCGAAACTCTTCGATCTCAATCATGACACGGTCCAATCCCGGAAGTCGTTTGTTACTTAATGACAATGGCCGTGAAAGCCTCAAAAATCATCTACGTTTAGCGTTTTATTAATAATTGATGTTAGGAATGGCAAACGCAGCTTAATTTATGTAGCTGAATCAATACAATGATGTGAATTTTAATAATACAGAGATGGTTTGTGTAGTTACAAAAATTATATGAGTGTTGTGATTAAAAATTACGATATCATCAGCAAACAGAAAGGCAAGTGAATGGTAAAGAAAGGGTGCAAAGCAGTACGAGGAAGTAAAGATTGCAAAGAGTAATTAGGCTACCTATCAAAGGAAACAGACATCGTGCAGTGCTAAAATAAACATGTGAAACAGTGCATTTAAAACTGAAGTGATTAAAAAGCAGAGATTTAAAGTTAAAAGTGACAATTCCCAAGAAAAGACAGTTTAGTATTTAAGCAAAAACAGTATATCAAAACTATAGTTCATAAGTTCAAACATAATATCAAAACTCATTTTCATAAAAACAAATGTAAATCGTAATCGCTAGGTAACGAGACAGTCAGTTGTTTAATATCGAAAACAAGCCTTGTAAAATTTGTTGGGTGCAAGAGGTGCTCCCAGTTTTGATGTAAAATTATTAATAAAAAGTTATTTGTATCAGCCAAAAAGTGTTTTCCATATTCACCAGGGTGCAGGACATCCTTAAGAGTAATTTCTATAGTGATAGCGGTTCCCAGTGAAGAGGGATAGCCAGTTGCAAGATTTGCCCAAGTGCGATCAATTTCGGAGCTTCTTTTTGACTACTTGGAGGTATCGGCCAGCAAGAATTGTATGTGCTACGCTTGGAGAAGACCTTCATGAGTGCCTGGGTGTAGAAATTTGGAAGAGAGAGCCGTCACCAAGTGTGTAATTGCCGTGGCGTCACTAGAAAATGTATCCAGCGTACGAAGCTCGCCATTCAAGGTAAAAATTTACAGGGCCCAGAAAATTTGCGTTTCATTAAGATCACACATCGTACGAGAGCGTGAACGTGGCCCCAGCTGCAGAGATTCATCCAGATTTGGTTAATCGAGGTAGCGTCCCGAGGAAATGTAGAAATTTGGAGATTTGGCCGGAAATTAAACATATGCACATCGAGCGTCGGTTTACGTCACTGAAACAATATCAGGTTAGCCGGAAATTACGTCACATAATTCGCATTATATTTTACCTGATGTGATTTTGCCATTGTGGTATTTGAATCCAGATTACGTACGAATATATTTCGCACACTCCGCTGAAGTCACATTTATGCGGTGTGGCATACGTTTAGCCGCTATGCACTTAATACCATACGGTGTACGTTAGCCTCTACCCTACTTGCTGACTCATGCAACTGCACTTCGAAGCCGGCATCACAATGTCACGTTAGGGGATGATGCAATGCTCCACACGTGATAGCGGTTTAGCCGTGGCTCGTGGGTTTGATCATACACATTATTTGTAAAGGAACTAACCTGATTCCCTCTTGCTGCATGTAAAAGCGTGGATTTGGTTTCGTTGATGCGTCGAGAGACCCAAATGGCTGGCATCCTGCTGATGATTATATGGATCTCGGTGATGCTTCCCCAAGGTTGCACTGCACTCACGGGGATCTTGATATTAACCCCAGGAAAATAAACATTGGCTGCGGTCTTTGGAGGCAACCGCTCGCTGCCGCAACCTGATTGTCAATTTTTTATTTCTCCACCAAAACCCGCGAACTCTGGCATCTTTCTGTTCTAATAATAGATGCATCCGGTGTGCCTTACAGCTGAGCACGTAAACTCACTTGGCACGCATCTTAAATACATAAGCATTCTTAATCTAATTGCGAAAATATAGCAAGTTACAGTTCAGCTTTACTCTAGTGTGTTTAAATAAACAGACACTCCAGTAAACGAATCTGGTCCGTTACATTCTACGGATTTTCCATATCAAAAAACAGTGAGCTCAGTAGACCACCTTGTCTATGGCATGTGTTTGTCCAGAGTTTAATTTCTTGCCACTTGTTACTGTATTTACTGTTTTACCTTCAAATAAAATAATGAAACGTGTATTGCTGTGTTTCAGTTCAATCTTCTTTCTTAATGTTCTTAATTTTTTTTTCCTGGCTCTGTAGTACTTCTTGTATTTCCTCATATCTTTTCATCATCTTCATCTTCATCGTTGATGTTTTATTCATAACTCTAATGTTAAACAAAAATGTTCTAGGGTTGCAGAAAAATTAAACAAAGAAATGTTCGAAGTTCCTACCGGTTGGAAGTACTTTGGAAATCTCATGGACGCTGGCCGTCTGTCTCTGTGCGGAGAGGAGAGTTTCGGGTATTCTGCTTCTGCTTCAAACCAGCGCAGCTGTTTTCAATTTGTGTAATTTTAGAACAGGATCAGATCACATTCGTGAAAAGGATGGAGTTTGGGCAGTCCTGGCTTGGCTTTCGATCATCGAGCATAAAAATATGAGCGTCGAGGAGATTCTCAGGGAGCATTGGAAGACCTATGGCAGAAACTACTTTACACGGTAAGTATAAGATAGTTCTAGATCCTGTTACATTAATTTTAATAAAATCAACAACAGCTATGATTATGAAGAATGCGAAAGTGAACCCTCAAACAAAATGATGGAGCTTCTGGAGTCGCTGATTGCAAATGATGGCCTTGTGGGTAAAAGCTACTCAAGTGACGGGAAAACCTATGTTGTTAAGAAAGCGGACAACTTTTCATATGTAGATCCAATTGATAAGAGTATAGCTGAACAACAAGTAAGTGTTATTGATTAGTTTTAAATACAGAAATTTATAAAAAGCTTTCTAGGGAATTAGAATTCTCTTTGAAGATGGCTCCAGGTTAATTTACAGACTGTCAGGAACAGGAAGCAGTGGAGCCACAATTAGAGTGTATGTCGATAGTTATGAGAGGAGTGAAACCACAGCTGATGCACAGGTATGTGTTGGAATAGTTTTAGTCTCCACAAAATTCTAATATCGTGTTTGCATATGATCAGTTTTAGTGGATATCACTTGCTCTGTATACTCAAAACTTACGGAAAACTAAATAATTGATTAGAATTATTGAATATAAAACAAAATATTTCTGAAAATGTCTAATTTCTGCTTTGTAGGTTATGCTGAAGCCTTTGGTAAACATCGCACTGGAAATATCACAGCTAAAGCAGTTTACTGGACGTGAGCAGCCAACTGTTATTACATAAAGATTCAAAGGGGTCACGTTCCTCGGTCTGCATGTAGTAAATACGTACCTACTTAACATCGTGAATCGAATATTTACTGAACAGTAGATTATTTTAGAATATAGTTTAAGATTTTTAAGTGGAATTTTATTGTTGTATGTTATTTTTTGTTACACATCACTGCTACTGGGCTTTTTATGTATATGTTGTTGAATTTTATGTAGCTTTTACTCGACTGCTGGAAGTCGCTATGATAGTACTGTCTCTACATGTAGATATTTATACAATATCAAAATAATTACATATATTAAAGAATTGTGACAAGATGAGTTTAATAATTAAAAAAATAGTATGTTATGATAAAACTTGCAGTTGACTATTGATTATTTTATATAAGAGAGAAGAGTGCAAAGCCTGAAGCCAGATGTAGGTACTTACACAAGAAGCGACTAAGAATCGGCTCACACACGTCGATTAATAAAGCAAATGTAGTACCTGCAAGTGAAAGATCAAAGCAGGAGTCAAGGTACTACACAGAAAAGAACAAAATTCGGGGTCTGACATAACCAGGATCCCAAAAAAGGGTCCAGGTAGCAAAAACACAAAACAGTACCAGAAGCAAAAATCCAAAACGGTAGCAACCAATGCAAATAGAAGATCCATTCATGTCGACGACCTATGCACATACAAGGGTGAAAATTTAATTGAGAAATTTTGTGAAACATCAGATCCTACAAGACTAGTAACGTTCTGATGTGTCGTTGCAGTGCCCCGGATAGCTCTATGCGTGGGCCATGGCCTACTAACACATCCAAAGAAAAGTACTTGAAAATAAACGTGTATTGTTATTTATAAATACAAAATAAATTATTGTTCTTAATAAAATATCTTATGTACAAAGTTTATGCTCTTCCTTTGGGCAAATAGACACCTAACAACGACTGCAACCCTTCTAGCTCTAGGGACTCGACGAGTTTCACTACTGCCGTCTAGAGGGCGTGGACGATCAGGTTTTGTTAGGTCACTGAATTAATACACTAACTGTAAGGTACCGCCATTCCATTCCTCGCGTGAGAATGTGAGATAACGATAACAAATACCCATTTCTCAAGTGCAATAGGGAAGACACTAATTTTTAGGAATTTTCTGTTTGGTGTAGTGGCACTGCTGTAAAGTAAAATTATACTTTAAACTTTAGTGTGTTGGTCTAGCGACCTTAGGTTTCGTGGCCGCCTCTCACAACATCTCGGCTAGTTCTGCAAACAAATATAATTCGTTCTAATAAGAGCTGTATTGTGTGGGGATTAAATTGATCTTAATTGGGGAATCTGAGTGTCCCAGTGCTTGTGACTTATAACGGCGAATTCCCCTGTGTTTGATTTAGGTTACTATACGTTGCAATGGAACGACCTCGGATTCTGTTTACTTTGACAGCTGATCCGGGAATTCTGGACTTATACGGGGTGCCGTCAAGAAGTCGGAGTGTTGACGTCGTGTTGGATGCTTCAAATTTAAAGCTTCGGCGGGTTTCGAGTTATACCAAGCAGGGTGTCTGGGAAAATCTACGGGGAAGATGGGCACCAGGCGAATGCTCGCTAACTGGGCCGGGAGCGGACGTGGTTTGAGCGAGTCGCACCGCCAAGCTCGGTTGAGGATTCTAGGTGGATGCCTGTCACAGATCAGCGCCTAAGAATTCACCAGGGTTTGATAAGGGTTCAGCTAGTCACACGATCAGCACCAAGCTCGGCCGGAGTCTCGGAAAAGGGTGGTTGTGCACATCACTGGAAGCAGCGCCTTGTGCACAAGCCAGGTAGGTTCTTCTGGTTTAGGAGAGGTTACTGGTTCAGGCAGGCGGATTTTACTGCTTTTATACGGTTTTGGGGCCCGCTTTATCTCAAATTCCGACTGGGAATTTGAATAGCAGAGAAAACGGCTGCGTTGAAGACGCGCATCACAGAGCTGCGCACCGCGTGATCCCTACTCAAAACGTGCAATAACTAGAATGTAGCAAGATGGCAACATGCAAATTTGCAATAATTAAAATTATTTGTCAAAAATTTGTATCGGAGTTATCGTTACATAGGGGAGCAAGAGAGCGCACCCTAAACATACAAAGGCCCAGAATAAAAATGTATGTACAATAATAAACAAAAGTGTAGATACAAAGCATAAGCAATCAAACCTGAAGGTGTGCTCGTTAAATACAAGAACCCTTAGATAATAAAATAGAATATTAGAGCTAAAACAGACTTTAGATAAAGTAAATAGTGGCAGTGTCGAAAACCAAAGGATTAGGAGAAGAGAGAGTGGAAAGTACATATTTTACATTTTAGCATGAAGAAGGGACAGGAATCGTGTTTTATGTAAACAACTCGCTAAAACTGAAAATTCTACTATTGATTATCGTTCCAGTGTTGTTCATTATACCTATATGTATTTGTTATTAGCAATGCTAGTGATAGATACTGAAGGTAGCATGGGGGTTAACACAATTGAGCTCAAACGAAATAAGGGTAACGGTAGAGACGATTGCGATGTCAATGACGCACTTTCATCGTACAGCATTTTTTGAAATTTGATGAAAATTTTCTCTGCCCTTGGTGATTTTTCAAGAATTTTAATTGTGAACCACTAAGCCGTTTCGATGCATACGTTGGCGTTGATATGCAGATCTTTTTCCAATTGGACTGCTCCCGTTTGTGATAGCTGGAATTGTTTTGTGGAAGCTCTAGGGCCTGCTTCAGCGCGGATCTAAAATTTTGATGTTCTGCAAGCTTTATTTCGTCTCTTGTTGCACCTGTGACAGGCGATGCTGTTGCTGTCCTCGGAAAATCAGATGCCGTAGCTGCGTTAGGGTAATAGCTCTATTTAACGACCATTATATTTTATTAGATATAAATTGTGGGTAAGATAGTATCGAGAGAGTTTGTGTTTTAGCGTTAAAGCAGCCAGTGAGAGGTAGTTAAAAATTATTTTGATAATACCACCCATGTTACTTAGTTTTGCGAAAGCCTATCGACAGACTTTTGTTTTATTTCTCAAGTTAGAGATTAGAGGTTTTTTGTTGATACCTGTTCAGTTCTAGTAGCTGTATTATGGGTGTGAACATCGATACTATTAAACGCGCGAATAACTTAAGCTAAATTTCAATAGTTTTCTTTCAATATTTAACTTTGTGCACTTTTTATTATTCTTTACGCCAATACGGTGTTGTTCGTGAAGTCATCTCAAGCTGAAACTCCCTGTATCTCGCTGCAGGTTTGAACTCGCGTTTAACGTTGAACACGCTAAGTTAAATTCATAATACTCTTACTACACAGGACCGGCTTTGCGAATATTTTAATTTTACTAAATACAATTGTCAATTTAATTGCATACAATAAGACACAGGAAAATACTACTTGGGTTATATATTTAAGTCTAAAAACAAACTTTACAGGCGAGAGATACCAGAAGGGTCTTTACAAGATGGTACAAATAATATATTCATATTTGTTGTCTTATTCTAGGTGGCGATTACCACACAAGTAGTAAGATAATATGTTATCTTGATTAACTAGTTTTATTTACTGATAAACTGCCCGTTATAGGTGCAGATACGTTCTGTTGTAGAATCGCTATCCTATGTAACGTCTTTTTTGTATTTTAAATATGGGAAGATGCGCTAGATAAACAAATTTAGAACAAATAGTGCACTTTCAATTAACGGACGACTCTCAAACTTTCTCTGAATGAAGTACATTTCCGTTCAATTTCTCTTCATCTGATATTTTGCACATTCTGGTTTACCTCCTCCTAAGAATTTTAAAATATTTTACTTGTATCAAAGAAACTGACCAAGTTCAATTTAGCAACCACGATCCGAGGGACAATGGACTGCACAGAATTCTTGATGACCACCGGAATGTTAAAAAGGTTTGTTCTCTTTCGATCCCCATTCATTAGCTGAAGAGCAAATGACAAACCTTGGTATCGGGAAACTTTGAGGAAGCTTGAAATATGAACTTAGCATCGTGGCAGGTGATAAAACATGGTTTTATTACTGCGATATTTCCACAAACTCACACAGCATGGTGTGGATGTTTGACGATGAAACGCTCCAGTCACAACCAAAAAATCACGACCAATGAAAAAGAGGATGATTTCCATGTTTTTCACAGCAAGAGGCATTTTGAAGTGTGCGATGTTAGATAAACAGAAGATGTTCCAGTCATAATTAGAAGATCATGGACGGTATCTGCATTGCACACAAATCTTTATGACCACCTGAATGTTTGAAAGGTTTTTTCTTTATCGATCCCCATTCATGGTCTGAATAGCAAATGAGCCACCGTGTTGCTTGGTATCGGGAAACTCTGGAAAAGCTAGAAAATGAAACTTTTCATGCCGTTGATAGTATTGTAGCTGGTAATGTAGCGTGGCTTTATAACTAGCATATTTTCACGAACTCACACATCATGATGGAGATGTTCGAAGTTGAAACAGTTCCATTCACAATCAGAAGATTATGACCAGTGAAACGAGGAGGATTTCCGTGTTTTTCACAGCAAGGGGAATTTTGGAGTGTGTGACGTTGGAGACGCAGAAGACGCTCACTGCTAAGTGGTGCTCATCTGATCAATGCGTGTGTTGTGCGTTTGGCTGGTTGAATGTAATCCGATGCTCTCCCTATAGAACTGATCCTGCACACTCTGATTTCGTCTTCTTTCTGCATGTGACAAATCGATTTAAGGGAAGACAATTTTTAACTAATGAAGACCTGCAATAGGTATGTGATGAAGGATGTTACCATCGTCCAGAGGAAACGTAGCTGGGTTGGTTTGACGATTGGTTTCGAAGATTACAAATTTTCTAAACGTGCAAATAAATAAAAACCTTTGTAAGCATTCCTAGTGTCTTTTCTAATTTCCTACTGCTTTAGAAAAAAGAAGTTCACGTAACGTTGAATAGTTTTATTTATACATTCACTGTTTCTTTTAGATATTCAGTAATGTTTTTTTAACCTGTGAGACAACAAAATTAAAGAACAGGATATCATTTTCATCGTCGATTGTGTTCAATAGTCACTTATAATACCATGAGTAGTCAAAGTTATGTCGACTATTTTTGCGGCGGTGTCACGAATGTCCATTGCGCTTGGTACGATTAGGACGAGTGCGCTAGCACGAGTCCTAATCCCAAGCGCAATGGACATGAGTAGTGACACCACCGCAAAAATAATCTACTTAACTTTGACTAAGAATGGTATTCGAGGGACTATTTAATGAACCAAACTCCTTTTTCAAATTAATTTTTAGTAAATCTAGCAACAAACTGCGCAGTTTCTATAGTAACAGAACACTAATATTGACTTTTTCTAATAAAAATCACATTTGTTTAAAATAGTCACTTGAATACCTTCTAGGAAGATATATCCACTGATATTTTTTTGATTGGTCAAGAAATGTCAGAATTCTGGATTTTCATTGGTCACTTTTTGACAGATGACAGGTGAATTGAATAGTCAAGGTTATCCTTTTATAAATTACGAAAAAGCAGAAAAAGATCATTGCACATGCAATATTTCTAGTGTACATTGGGAGTTCGAAGCTGGATTATGTTTTGCACGATTTGAGTTCTTTAAAATACTTGTGCAACAAGAGAGAAAATGCACGACTAACGTAAGGATGTCTACACACCTTGCGAAGGCGTTAATAAAAATGTTATCTAATATCAACATTGATAAAAAGGACATAAAATCATCAAGAGTCTATACTAATGTCAAAAACTTAAGTACATCTAAGAGAATAAATACAGTATTTAGAGAAAAGTGCATGAAGGATGTATCGTGTTCAGTTTTTACAGGATATTCAAACAAGTCTCTGAAGGTATGGGTATGGAAGTTGATGTTAACTGTGTAATTATAAACACGTTAACGCCATTAAAATTATCTGTGATAACTTAGATATCTTTCCACAACTCCTAGGTCAACTTTGTCGAAGTATAAATTGACCTGTATATTAATATCAGAAAAACTCCTTGCAGTACGATAACTGTATTTTTATATTTTTTTAATGGCAAGCTGAAGATCAAGTTAAGATAGCTCAAATTTCTGAATTTGACAGGTTCTTTTATACGGAATACATACATAGACTCTAAAAGTAAGTTTTTTGAACCGCCTAGAATTTGAAACGTAAACTTACAGATTTTTAGAAGATTTCTAGGAGTTTCATCTTTTTACCACTATCATCAAAAAGGCTTTATATTTCCATCATTATCTTGAAATATGGTACATATTTTTTTGACATATATTAATAATTATTTTCTTCTAGTTCTTTATCCATTAATAACGGTTGAAAGCCATCATCATTATTTAGGTTTTTGATATTGCTACTCTATAGATATGTAACTAGCTTGCATTACAGTTAAACCATTGATTTGATTACGTATCCATGAAGTTCTTCGTCTTCCTACGTTTTGGATTTTATTTTGACGTTTTTCGTAAGATATCCACCTTTAATAGGTACTTCAGCTACTCATACTATTCGCAAGCTACACTTGTCAAAATTTCCAAGCTGTTTTATTGAACGTTTTGTCGAAGTCCATGCTGTATTTCACTGTTTTAGGTTTTAATCCTTTATCTAATAGACTTGTCCGTCCGTCCGTCCTGTCAGTCCGTCCGGGACGCTGTTTCAGCAGCCAAACCGTAAGAGATAGAGAAAAAAGTTATTAAATTTATATGTTTGGAATGGTCATGTGAGCTCAGGAACCGAATTTCAGTCACGTGACACTTCCGGTTTTCGAGAAATCACAAAAAAACCGTTTTTCAAATAGAACGCGTATTAAATAAAAATGTTTCAGCAGCCAAACGGAGCTGCGACCCTCTGCGCCTTAAAACGTCGATCGGTTAGGCAACCACTTTGACACCTTCCAGCTCTGGGTACAGTTTTTATTTAATACGCGTTCTATTTGAAAAACGGTCTTTTTTGTTTTTTTTAAATGAGACATTTGTCTCACTGGATTGCTTGTTTTATGCTAATATGTTTTTGCAAAACAATTGATACTTATTTATCTAGTCGTTCTTCACAGCTTACGGAGTGTCGGGGTTAGAAATGGAGTTTCTCTAGACCTTTCTCTCCAGTGCAAGCCTGTTCGGTTGTTTCCACCACACAACCTTTTTACTTAAAATGGTTATCACTTTGTCGCTCCAAGACTTTCGGATTTTGCATATTCTTGTTTCTCAGATTGCCTTATTACATCATACCTTCTCGGATTGCTTAATATACTGAGATGGTTTTAAGCTCACAATTTAGCTCTGTATGCAGTGAGAAATATTGAACAAAGTCAATTAAAGCACAGAGTTGAAATATCTTATTTAATTGCAATCTGAACAGTAGTTGTAGTTATTAAATGCATTGGAAATGAGATGCAAGAGGCATAATTAGACGGATAAAGGCAAGCATAAGCAAAGCAGATTTCAGAGGTATTATATTTGAAGTTTGAGTAAAAGAAATATTTAAGATGGCTATAGCTCCTTCATGGGGTGTTACTGCCTCACCATTATTATTATATTATATTAATATAAGTAATATGATAAGTTTGAACATATTTGAAGCCAGATCAAATGAAATTAAATGATACAAAAGGTTGGTTATCTGCATAATATGAGCGTAGAGTTATTAATAAACGTACAGGCCAGTGAACAGCAAGCAATCTGACAGATAGAAATCGAAGCAAGATTAGATAAGATTTGCAAAGAGCAATAGAGAACGAGCGCAACTGAATTGATGACAATCCAGCGACGTGATTAAAATTGAACTCAAGTGCTAGTGCATTGTACAAACTAAGTGATTATAGCAGAGCAGTGATTATAAAAACGTTTATGTGACGAGAAAGAACAATTTTTAGGTATAAGAAATAAAGACAATATTTAGATTTAAGAAACACATTACCAAATTTGATTCCTTGATATAAAATTGTATCTAAAACTAATTTCCTACAAACAATACAGATCGCGGTTACTAAGCAACGCGATGCTGTTTTGTCAAATAAGAAGAACGATTGCTGTAAATTGACTAGTTTGGGGCAAAATTGTGCTCCAGCAAATTTAATGTTTTATATAATAAAAACTGTTTGCCAAGTTTTTACCATTGTATTATACCAGTTATCAGGCATCTGTGGTAGTGTTTCCAGAAGTTTCTGCGACGTAAAATTATAAATTTACCAAATCGACTTCGGCTGTGAAACGGCACCGACACCTGAGAATTCCAAACGTCGACAACGGACCATATGACCTGCAGAAGCCAGGTTTTGTAATTCCAACGGCCTTGGAAGGTGTGAACGAGCACCCTGAACAAAATTTGCTGACAGGAAAGCGATTTCAAGCGCATAAAGCCGTCGGTGTCACCTAGCACTATCTTCGAGCCCAGATCGGCTAGAATCTAAAAGGTAGGAGTGGCGTGTTTTTGAGTGTTTGAGAGCCGGGAAAGCTAGTAATCTCCAAGAATACACTTTGCGGAGAAGAGTAATCGTATTTCCAAGCATCCAGATTCGTCTCAGTCTGAGTAATTTAAATGGCGTCAGTAGAAATTGCGGTTTTGCTAGAAAATTGGAGCCATCAAAGGAAGTCCAGAAGAAAAGAGCAGCTGGCGTTGTTTTACGTCATATCTAAATAAAATCGAGTCAATTGTTGCTAGGCGAGAGTTTTAATTCGATTTACCTGATGGTTCCTTGCAGAATTTCACTTTTAAATATTAAAATAAACGTTATATGCACTAACGACTTTCTGCAGTAAATGTCAAGATTGTGAGGTTATGAGTAACCGAATCTAGTAGAGCTGTTGTAATAAAATTGCTTATATGAGCTACGCTGCGTTAAATATTCTAAACAAAATTTCAAATAAAACTCAAAATTGAACCCAATCTGAGAGGGTAGTTTTGTGTTCTTGCCGAAGCTAGTCCAGTGTATTATTGCAATTGGATAAAATATAGAAAGGGGCAATTAATTATTTTATTAGAGTATAATCAATACATTTCATTTTGATTAGCCTAAAATACTGACAGGCAAAGTTTTACACAATAAAAATGTAATTTCTAGTGTTTGGATTCTGCGTTCCTGCCGTTTTGATAGTGTCCATTACTCAGAAAGATATATTAGTGTTTAAAAATATACTGAATTACTCTATACGTAATCGCTGCTTATTTTTTCTGGAAACATATTTCTTTTGCAGTTCCTTGGAACCGCTGGATATGGTTTTTGTTTTCGCAGTGTGTTATATTTCCATGTAGTTTTCGTTTAGAATCGTGTTCCATATTTTTAGGTTTCGTTGTAGATCACTGTCTGATTTCTAGATTATTTTAAATTCGCGCGCATACTTTAGGGTGGCTCAAGCTCGGGTGGAATGAGGTTTGCATTATATTTATGAAATTTCTGGATATGTTGTTATTGAGAAAGAAAGTAATTTGTTTTTATTTTACCCTGTATTTTGGTCGTATGAGACGTTATAAAATTGTTTTAACTGTAATACATACCAACGATCAGCTTATAATAATAAATGAAATTTTCTTTTTATATTATGTTTTTATTAGACGTACCTATTGTTTTGTTACCATATATTTTGAGAGAATTTTGTTATTTTGGTTTGAATACTTACTACTTACTATACTAGTTTACCAAACTCTCTATTACAGTGTATTTTTCAATATAAAAATATTCTCGAATTAAAGATATTCTAAGCATAAAAGTTTGGGAAATGGGAGAATAAACTATAATATGTTGTATCTATCAACTCTCTTAATAATCAGATTTTATTTGTATTTATTGTGTAGGTCAGGTAGTATAAGTAAACCTTCTTAATTGATAGGAATACTTTTAATTTACTACTTTCTTCTTCGTTAGCAGGTAGATCAATTTGTTGATATACGTCTCTTCTAAATCCCTCTATTTTTGTCAGTCTCTAGCTTTTATCATACAGTTTAGATCTGACCGTTACAGGTCATTACCCTATCTCATTGGTAGGCATCTTCTTGGTCTTGTGATATTATAAGGTCTCCTCTCTAACATCCTTTTATGCCATGTTTCGTAGATGCCCTGTCTACATGTCACATGTCACTCAAATCTCTCTCTGTCTTTCAGCCCAACGACTCTTGTAACTTTTGATCGATTCCTTACATATAAATGTGTTTGCTTTTCGGTCTTTTATCGTTATGTCCATTTCATTGCATTCCATAGCTCTTTATTGTGTTTTGTTATAGACTACCTTAAATTTCTTTTGTCATTGTCCAATTTTTAGCACCGTAGCACATTACATGTGGCTCGATTACTTTAATAGTATATTATGCAACAAGTTTAGAAAAGTAGAGTTCTAATCAACAAGTATGGGTGCTTTAAGTAAACAGCCATACGAGTTCAGTGAAACCATTTTTCTAACGCGTTTCGTATATGTCGGCGTCGAAGATATTTGGACTAATGTATCCGCCTATGAGTTATGTTTTGTAGTTATGTTGTGTTTTGTTTAAACTGATTTGTTTCGCAGAAGGAATGCGATGGGCAATTTCCTATCGAGTGAAATGGCGCCTGCAAAACCCAAACATCTGGGAATAAGTAGCGTTGCCGAGATGAGAGCATTCTGGTACAGAAAAGCAAAGGTGTTGGGTGGATTTGAGGGCGTCGGTCGGGCCATTACTGTTCCAACCCTTATTATTAGTTATGTTCGCTTCGCCATAATAAGCTGTGCTTATCTGACTTAGTGTGTAAACCATAAACGATCACGCCCTGAACTACCTCCTTGTTCTGACATTAGAAGTGGGATTCCATTCACCATGTGTAAAGCTGTGATGGTGTTGCGATCAGAAGATGTCAAAGAAATGTGTACTAAGCTGCAGGGAAGGTTGACCAAACGTTCAGCGCAATTTCCGTCTAGTTACCATACTGGACCGAAGCGTCGAACTGTGTCACAGTCTCCATGAACAGAAAGGGCAACATCCTTCCATGAAAAAAAAACAGAAATGTGGACGTGTGGGACATCGTGCTGTCCAATGCCGAAGCCAGGGGCAATAATTGCCAGTGACATCTACGGGAAGCTATGTAGCGGAGGCTAGAGTGGTTACCTGTTTCTCTTGCGGAAAACCTGGCCGTATTACACCGAAATGCACCGAGGGTAGTCAACCTGTGTGAAACGAGCAACTTACCGGAAGGACAGCTCAACCTGAAAACTGGTTAGACCTTTTCTTTTCTGTTTAATTCGAGTTCAGATTGCTCATTGGTCAAAGAGCAAAGTATTTTAATGGGAAACGTTTAAACAATGTGGCTTGTTTAAAAGGCATTCGTTGCGGATTATTGATGTACACCAAGCAAATCTTGAGTATTGTAGAAATTCAAGGACTATTTATAGAGGTGTTATTTGGTATTGTGCCGGATGAGTTCATGTCAGCAAAAATGGTACTTAAAACAGAAGTTGAATGCTTAGGCGGTCTTGTTAAATTGTGAACTGTACGTCCTAGCCCTCATAAAACAGTTGCTCGTATAAATTCAAAAACGGGAAGTTGCATCTGATTGCATATTGCAGTAGGCGCACTGCCGACCTGGAGTCTAGATACAATTTGTACGAACTTGAAACTTTAGCGGTTGTTAATGCTACAGAATTTTTTTTGGCAAATGCATTTTACGGTCTGCAAGCTTTTGATTTCGATGAAACATGCTGATTTTTATTCTGTTACGCCATATCCACCGATATTGGCATCGGGAAACAAAGTCATTTATAACGTTGATTTGTATAAAGAGTGGCTCAGTGTGCCTCAACAACGTGATCCGGAAATAAACAAAACACTTCCGGCACTCCGCTCAAATGAACTTGACCTAGAATTCAAAGGAACCATCGATCGCGCTATTTACCAGTTGTACCGAATACAATAATTTGGACCGTCATTAATCACGTTCATACCGATTTAGAACATCTATGTTGGACACAAACACAACTTTATTGGTTTCCAAAAATGTCAAGAACTCTTCATAAATTTGTCGATAATTGTTTGATATGTAAGACATCTAAAAATAAATCAGGAAAATCTCAAATTCAGATGCATTCGATACCAAAAACTTTTCGGTCGTGGCACACTGTACATAGTGGTGTTTCTGGAAAACTAATCGGGAAAAGCGACACAAAAGAATACGTTTTTGTTACAATTCACGCCTTTACAAAGTATTTTTGCAACGTATCAATTCATTAGCGGCGGAAAGCGCTATAAATTGTTTGAAAGAATACACTTACTTTTTTTGACCGCTTTGTAGACTTATTTGTGATCAATGTAAATGCTTCAGAAGTTCTGTATTTCGTAGCTTTTCTTCCAATTACAACATAGAAGTAAATGTTATTGCGCATGGCAGTAGTCGTAGAAATGGTCAAGTAGAGCGAGTAATGCAAACTTTGAAAGACATACTCAGTATACTATTGAAATTGAAAGTGATAAAAGCTAGCAAGATAGATTAGGTGAGGTCCAGTTGGCTTTGAACAGTACAAAGCACTCAGTTACGGGGTTTAGCCCCGCTGAATTGTTGTTTGGTGTTCCAATACGATCTTTAGATTACCTACACAAAATTAGTTATTTAAGTGACGATGAAGAGCCTACGAATTGGGCTGAAATTAGACAATTTTCTAGTGAAAATATTAAGCGTTTATCAAAACGTGATGCAATCCGTAAGAATGCTGGAAATGCTCAAATAAAGCCATTTGTGATTGGTGATTTTGTATTCAGTAAAAATAACGAACGAATGATATCGAAGCTTGACCACAAGTACTGAGGTCCTTTCAAAACTATAAAGGTATTGGAAAATTACCGTTATTAGATAATAAGGCCAACAAAAAAGTGTAAAGGGCGAACCTTTAAGTTTGCTCAGGATCAGCTGATTAGGGTTCCCGAGGGACCTGGAGAAATTTTAGTTGACTCGGAGGAAGATGGTTCCGTGTCGGCGGAGAAAAACGAGAAATATGATTAATTTGAAAATTATTAGAATTATGTAGAGATGAATTGTCATTACAAATGATAATAGAGACCTAACGAAAACCTACCTAGACCACCCACCATAGCGGGCTTTGAAGTAATAAGAACCTTCACGTTCATAGAATCGATAATAATGGACACAGGAAATTGCGAAAACGAAATAAAATGAAGAATACCCATGGCAAGAGACGCAATCACGAAATTGACCAAAATATGGAAAAACACTGCGATACCAATCTCAAGCTGGCATCTACTTTGGTATTTCCAATTTCAACATACTGCACAGAAACATGGACAATAAAGAAGAATGACATGAAAAGAATTGATGCGTTTGAAATGTGTGTATACCGCAGAATTCTAAGAATCTTATGGACGCAACAACGTACAAATCAGTCTGTATTAACAGAGTTCAACGTTCAAACACGGCTATGCACCAGAATGTAAGAATCCTACCTGAAGTACTTTGGGCACATAGCGAAACGAACCAATGACATGCAAAATCTGATTGTAGAAAGAAAATTCATTAAAAGACGACCACGAGGAAGAGCGCCCAACCGCTGGATAGATCAAAAACAGGTCTTGGGGTACATCAAGCCGCCCAATTATCCCAAGACAGAACAGAGTGGAAAACAACCATCAAGAGAAGATTACATTAGAGCAGAGAGAGAATTGTCATTGTTTTTAGTCGATCCTGACAAGGTATAGAGCATTTCCACATACGTCATAGTGACGTAGGGTGATGACGTCAAATCAGTTGGTGGGGGTCAACTTTTGTTAATCGGATTACGTCAATTAGCCGTTTTTTGCGTGTTTATAGAGCTGTTATTACGGAAAACAACTTTGTAACCTTTTTTATATAACATTATAGTTGATTAAGTTTAGTTCAGTGTAGTGAAATTTTAGATTTAGCGATCGTGGGCATTATAAATTGTGGTTAAGTTAGGTAAAGTTTATAAAATACATTTTATTGGCGTTTTTAGTCGTTTTCTGAACATTTTTTCACAATTTTTGTGTAGTGATAGTGATATGGACAGTACACTCACGTTTCGTTTGTTCTATTGAATTGTTGTGCTGTAAGGTAAGAATATACAAAAGCATTATTCATAAACAGTTTACTACAAATGCTTTTGTTGTGTTATAGATTTCAAAAGTTGCTACAGATTGATAAAATGGTAAGGTCTTGCACAGTATTTGGTTGTTCAAACAGAAGCAACAGAGAGAAATAGAAAAAATCTGGTTTACCTGGAGTACGTGACAAGAGAGGTCGAGTTCTTCTTGAAGGAATTCAACGACGGGCATTGTGGATAAAGGCCTTAAGAAGAGGAGATTTCACTTCTGATAATGTTCGGTATGCTTCGGTTTGCTCCGACCATTTCTTGACAGGTAGTTGCTATTACGCAAAATCATTCTAAGGAGTTAATTACTGCCACGAATTAGTTAGTCCTTGCTAATTCTCACCAAAAATTATAAACGAATGTTTAGAAAACGACTAAATAACGCCAATAAAGTGTCTTTTACAAACTTAAACTAACTTAACCATAATTTATAATGCCCACGATCACTTAATCTATAACTTTACTACGCCAAACTAAAATTAATCAACTATAATACATATAAAAAGGTCACAACGTTTTTTTTACAATAACAGCTCTATAAACACACGAAATACGGATAATTTCCATAAGCCGGTTAACGAAAGTTGACCCCGAACAGCTGATGTGGTGGGACTGATGACGTAACGCGAAAATGCTCTATAAAATTTGGTCAGATGAACTGTTCGAGTTGATCCTGACTAGAGATGTAACTTGGTCAGATATGCCATTAGTTATATGAGTGACGCTTTGTTGATATGAGTCGATCCCGCTTACAGTCGTTTAATCGGAAGACCTGTTTGGTGGTTGAGACCGATTAGGAGTTTAATCCAAAAACCTGTTTGGTGGTTGAGCCCGATTAGGAGTTTAATCGGAAGACCTCTTTGGTAGTTGATCCCGATTAAGAGTTTAATCGGAAGACCTGTGTTTGGTAGTTGTTCCGATTAGTTTAATATCGGAGGTTTATAGTCACAGTCGAATAGTGTATTTTATTCGAAAGAGGATTTTGGTATACACTACCTAAAGAGCTTGATTTGTTTTCTTCAAAATTGTGAAAGTCGACGCTTGATTTGTTGTTCGGTTGTTGATCAGGATGGACGAGCGGTTTAGTAACTGACATTTTCGTACAGTTGAAGGACTTTAGTGCTCGTGGACGTGCACGGCTCAGAATGGCCGTGACGACGCCAAAAATATTTGGACTAATGTATCTGCCTATGAGATATGTTTTGTAGTTATGTTATGCTTCGTTTGAACTGTTTTGTTTAATGATTTCGCAGAAGGAAGGCGATAGGAAATTTCCTATCGAGTTAAACGGCGCCTGCAAAACCCAAACAATCTGGGAATAAGTAGCGTTGCCGAGATGAGAGCATTTTGGTACAGAAAAGCAAAGATGTTGGGTGGATTTGCGGGCGTCAGACCATTACTGTTCCAACCCTTATTATTAGTTATGTTCGCTTCGCCATTGCTGGCTAGTTATTGGTTATTTTAGTTCTATACCAATAAACTGTGCTTATCTGACTTACTGCCGGTCTTATAAAGGTCACTAATCTGACGTTAACTTTAATTCGCTGTTAAAATAAACAAAAGCGTATCAAAACGTCAGTGCTTATGACATTTTATTCATTAGTAAACAAATTTTGATGCGCTTTTGTTTATTTTAACAGCGAATTAAAGTTAACGTCAGATTAGTGGCCTTTATAAGACTGGCTGTTAGTGTGTAAACTATAAGTGGTCACGCCCTGAACTACCCCCCTGTTCTGACATACATTATTTTATCGAAATTTATGTAGAAACATGATATATTAGATTTTTATATAATAGTGACATTAAATGTCAAAATGTAACCAAGTTGAGCAGAATTCGTTTCCATGTATTAAAGCACAAAAAGCAGCTCCAGTTTATGTTATGGATTTGGTTTTGCGTCAGTTTTGACACAGACTGGAGCAAAACCTAACCTTTTAACCTTGAATATGGCATACATACTTACAGTGTCACCAACAATATATTTCATTATTGTCAAACGTAAAAAGAATCGTCGCTGCTATATTGTAATGGTTGCTCTGGTGCAAAGTACAACATTATTAAACGATTTTGCATGTAGAAATGTAGTACATTACCATAGGAAATGCGATAAAATGTGTTTTTCAATGGTATGTTTTGTTTTTATTATAGCTCTAGTTTCCCAAATGGGTTCGTCGGTAGTTTCACTTCCTTCGATCTTCCATTTAAGTAATTTAACGTTTATTGTAAGTTTTGCACATCGTTTGCTATTATGGTAATACCAACTGCATATCTCAGATGACCAAGAGGTTCACTACTGACATCAAAACATTTGTCTGGCCATAATACTTCTTTATATGTCTCTTAATAGTACTGTAAAAGATTTTGCTGACCTCCTAGTTTAACTTCTCTTTTTAAACGCACTTTGTTAGTTGTGTTGTGTAAATGATACGTGGGCTTCACATTGTCTGCTACTCGTACTAAGAGTTGTCTAAATCGGCTGTCAGTTCTACTGCTGTTTAGTACTCATTGTAAGCTCATATTTCTTTTTCATAGTCAAGAAACCTATTTATATTGGAATATTGTATTCGTTGGATTTTTCTAGTATTAATCTCACTGTTAATAACTGATCTGCCTTTCTCGATCTAGGCTAAGAAAGTCTTGTATTGTCTTGAAATTGCTAGACAAGGGTTTTACTAGTCTTATACTGATAATCCAGACAAGACAATAGTCTAGAAAGTCGAGGTTTAGATGGCATCACTACCACCATTTCTTCTGAAAATGCTAGGTTCCATTTTATTTTGTGGGAATCAGTGTTGGCTAATTTGCCGTTTACATTGTTTTATAACTTTGAGAGGATTACCACGTAACTAACAAGAAACTCATAAGCGATAATCGCCTAGTGATTGTTCTATGGGTTTATGTACTTTACTGCACACTGCTGCGACTGCGATTCGATCACGATGCAACTTGCGCAAAATAATTGCTCGCGACTGTCAGTGCCAATCTCGAAGCGATTGCTTGAGTTGAAGTTGAGGGGTAAAATGCAAGAATTAATACAAAAATACCTTTGCATTAATGCCGCGTCTTTCAATGGACGACTTAACCTCTTTTACTAATACATTAAAGCTCTCTTTTTGATATGGGGGGAGGAGGGGTAAACACGAACTTCCTTTTCAGTTTCCTGTCCTTATTTCGTATGTACCAGTAAGTTATAACGACGTTATCGTCATCGCCACTCGAAAAGTTGCCGTCGCGATCGCATCGTAGGTATGACGCAGTGCATCGTAATCGCATCGCAGTCACGTCGGTTTAGTGAATGGAGAGCCTGAATGGCCGTGATCTTTAACATTTGGAAACGTAATTCAGAATTAGTGGTTTTGGTAACATATTACTTTTGCTATTTCTGATGAAGAAGAAGAAGACGTACGAAATGTATACAAAGGAAGCAAACAATGCATGCTTATATTGTAAAGATATGCTTCAATCATTTTAATACAAATGTGAATTTATGCACTATTAGAGTTTTCAAATTAACAGATCAAAGACCTGCACCCATAATAGAAAAGAAGAAATAGAAGAACATTCAAGTGTTTTAAAAATCTGCTAGGATAAGACAAGTGTGCTTATTAAAATCAATGTATTTACCTGTTGCGAAACCATATTGCAAACATAGAGTAACCCCGTTGTTAGCATTATGGACCAAGCCCCATGGACGCTAAACAACACAGAGACATTGGTATCAATGGGTCCGTAGGTATATAGCGTCGTAAATAAATAATAGAAATTTAGTAGTATCATTGAATATCCTAGAAGTACTTCTGTACTCATCGGTAAGCCATACATTTTATTGATTCTTTTTGTGATTTTGCATAACTCTTGATGTACTTCAGTTACATAAATAACATGTACAAATGAAAGATCATTCACTTTTGAATCAATAATCGTTTGATGTATGTATTTATTTAGAATGCCAAATCGTTGTGATAGAGAGAAAAACCAGGCTCGTGTTCCAGCTTGCACTGCGGATATGTACACGAACGCTATGAGAAAGACAATATTAAGTACAACACCTGCAAATCTTGCTACATTATCGTAAATGTTGTATATAAAAACCATGAAATCGATAATTATATTTACAGAAATCTATGCAGTAGTAATTTTATTAACTAAATTATTATCAACGCTAACCTCGAAAGAAGAAATAGTTTCATCGATAGCTATAACTTGTCTCAACGTTTCTATTTCTTGTTGTTGAAACAGTTTGTGGCTGAAAGTGGTCAGAATAAAAGAAGCGGTGGTAACTTGAATTTCAAATACCAAAATAAGCCATGGCAGAAAAGCGATAGTTTTGTCGCTGGCTTCTATGCTATAAATATCAGCTAGGACAATGATTAGAATGAAAATGTAGGTAATTCCATTATATAACCTATAGTAGCTTGCGCGTTTAAATTTCCTGTTGCCCAGGTCTCCTCGTAATATAAATTGAGCAGCACCGATCCATTTTTTCAAACGGTAAGACGTAGAAAATGCTGTGAATATGTCTCCTCGGTGACCATTTGTTGGTATTAACTTAGGATTCATCATGATATAATCGACGCGCCAGTTCTAAGCTTCGCAATTGATCTAATTAATTGTGGACATTGATGTGTACTATATTCCATACAAAAATATAATTCATCATTTTAATTGTAGTTCCGCTTACATAGAATAAGTGTATTGGAAGAAACAAAACCTTAATGTTAACTCAAGAAAACATGTAATCGTATAATAGTCAAATGTGCCCTGGGTAGAAGAATTTGCTCCTTTGTTCACATTAGGCAGTTGGGTAGATATCCCACAACTTTCTATGAGATAATTATTACCTTAGTAACGTAATAGAATGCTAAGTAAAACGCGAGAGCCCACTCGTTGCTATGTGCGTAAGTGTTGCTAAGCATGTTAGTTTTCAACATTTTTTTAAGTTTATATTAACCGGTTCAACATATCCTATGTTATACACGGTTGTGCTGATGACTTTAATTTTGACACTTCACTTGACTTTAAGAGGGCACTAGTACTGCTAGCCCCTCCGGCACTACACTTAATTTTAGATAGAGTCACTGTTCTCGGTGAATGTTAAAGTATCTTGAGGAAGTTGTCTTTTTGGGCACACGTGTAGATTAAGTTCCCCAATGGAGTAATGGGCAGCACCAGGGCAAGAATGGATATTTTTGAAAAACTTTTTGTTGGTCTTCTGTATAAATTCTCTCACGGTCGGTACGCCTAGTTGCCTAGTTCATCATGCAGGTGTTTGTTTCTAATAAACCACTGCGCGTTTGTAGCTATTCTCAATATTTTGTTTTGAAACACCTGGATTTTATTGATGTATATTTTAGATGCCGCTCCCCAAGCGGTGCATCCGTATGTAATAAAAAGCCTCAGTAATGCTTTGTACATTAGAAGTGCACACTTGATTCGTAATGGCGATTTACGATTCATTAGCGGATACAATTGAACGAGTCTGGTATGACATTTGTTTAATTTTGTATTTATATGCAAGACCCATGTACGTTTTCTATCAAGATGTACTCCCAAATATTTCACGCCTTTGTTGGGTGAATTCCATTCAATTTCGATGTTGTTGATTTTGATTCTTGGTGGGTTGTTGGGACGACGAAGAGTAAAAATCTTTATTCGCAACCATATATGTAATGTTAACATTCCTGACCTGATTTGAGTGGGGGAAGTCGTACATTTCAGCC
Organism: Agriotes lineatus; assembly: GCA_940337035.1. Classification (NCBI taxonomy): domain Eukaryota; kingdom Metazoa; phylum Arthropoda; class Insecta; order Coleoptera; family Elateridae; genus Agriotes; species Agriotes lineatus. The sequence continues at coordinate 1,928 of CALNHX010009084.1, read as the reverse complement.
CGCTACTTCCCGCACTCACTTCCCGCTCAAGTGCGGGAAGTGAGTGCGGGAAGTACATTCCCGACCGCTGAGTAGGTAGGGACACTGGGAATCTCGTTGATCCATTCATGCGCGTCACAACCTGTCGTATCATAATATAATAATTTTTCCAATTATTGTTTAGAATAAAGTGGTTGCGAATAAAATAGTATACAAACCTCGACAGGAAGTTTCCTTAGTCTCGAGATAATAGCTGATTTCGACGCTTCGCGTCTCAATCAGCTAACTAGTCTCTCGACAGTAATGAAACACTTCCCATCTCGGGCTGTAATATACTATTGTTTCGCATTTTTGAGCGGTGAGTAGTATATCCCACTTGTTACACCAGTTTTTAATATTGCCGACGGCTTGTTGAAGTTAAATGGCTGCTTCGAGTATGTCACTATTCTGGGCGATTATTGCCATGCCATCTGCATACATTGCGAGGTGTGTATTTGGTGATTCCGTCATATCGCGTAGATATTAAATAACAACCTGTGCCAGCTTAATTTATTCTCATCCTTTTTGTAAGTCAACTACTTGCTCTCTAAGTATCTTCATTAAATTCATATTGAATATGATCAATAATATCAATTTTATATTTATATCAATCTTTCTTTTCTCTTCTGTTAATATCAAAATGAACAGCTTGTATCTCATTTTTCTTACTTTCCTCTGCATTTTCCTGTATTTGTAACATCATTGTTTGCAGAAACTGTTTTATGCTGTCATCCTTTGCTGTCTGTTCCTCTTGAATTCTTACCTGATCTCCTTGTACACCTACCTTTTGCTGTTCTTCTTCCATTTCTCCGTCAGTACCACTCGCTACCACTTTCATTTCTTCCTGTTCCTCTTCTTTTTCCTCTTCTGTCCATTTACTTTTTCGTGTAATCCGTTTATCAGCCATATTTTATTTTAAATTCTCAATACTGATTACCCTTTATTGGAATCCTTTTTTGAAATATAAATCTATTTATTTTGTTTAACAATTATTGACAATTAGCCTTATTATCACCTTTATTAAATTATGAATGCTTGTCCTATCTTATTGTATTTTTTTTATTGCCAGAGCAATCAAATATGGCACGTTTGTTTATGGTTGTACTCCTAATAAGTCCTACCCAAACCCACGTTTTGTCTGATATAAAATTGATATGGCATACAAGGTATTGTATTTACTTAATGTTGTACCCCACAAATACTAAGCTCTTCACCTAAACTACATAAATATGCTCGCCTAAACTGGCTAACAATCACCATGAGCCTCACATTTGAGCGTTTTGGATATAGCAAGTGTATTTGTTTATGGTTGTGCCCCACAAATATCAAGCCCCACGTTTGAGCGACATTAATATGTCGACTCACAACGTGGTTTATTTTGCCCCCAATAAGTCTTATTATTTTTGATTTTTACTTTCCTCACGTTGGACGCCATAAATATTAACTGAACTTTCAAGTATATTAACCGGTTTTTTTAAATTACAAATTTGCCCTATTATGTATTGGAATGTCAATAATTATTATTATTAGACCTAGCACCTGCAAAATCAGGAGTGGGTTCTTTTATCTAGATTCTTCATTTCTGAAAAATTGATGTTCTAGTATTCTAATCTCATTTGCATAAGTCACAATACTTATGTCAACCAACTGCCAAAACAAATCTGAAATTTAAGTGACAAATACCCAATACAACGATACACAATAATATTAAAAACACAGTAAGTAATTATTTCTTAATTAGTTCACCTTTTTAATTGTCTTTATTTAGTTTCTAGTTATGATTTTAATAAGAAATCACCCACCTTTCATTTGGTTCGCACGTTTCCAGATGTCAACCTCCTTTTAACCTGCTACTCGAACCTCTCAAGCACCTTCCCGCAATGCACGGTTCGCAGGCAGCCAAGACGTCC
>CALNHX010009083.1:0-53554 GCA_940337035.1 Agriotes lineatus | reverse complement strand
CCTAAACGTTGCTTATGGACAATACTTGTTGGGCCACACAGTTTTGATGCTAGATCCATTTTTTTGGTTAGATATCGAATGAGCTACATATATAATTATGGAACGAATTCGACTTTCCTCCCCTAATCTAAACCAGTCAAGAGCGTGCAACGCAATCGCTAAATTAGTTTTTGTGTTTTATGAATGCAAAATAATAAAGAAATTTATACCGTGATTTGAAATTTCAACTTTATTGTAATAACACGGAACAACCCTCCCTCATAAGAATCTATATGATAAATTTGTCATTTCTAGACATCTATAAAGCTTTGAATAAATACAATAATACATTATGCAGCAATGTAGATGTACTATGGCTATCAGAAAAAACTAGCACAATATTTTTTAGCTTTGTGAGTCTGAATCTTTAATGGGCAACTGGAATGTGAACAACTTTCAAATTATTTCAAAACGTCACTGTCAGTTAGGCGTAAAGTAAGTTCAGTTTCAAAAGCTTATATTAATTCCTGCTTAGACAAAGGTGTAACTGTTCAGCAAATTACACATTTATTTAGTTTTCTATTGTAGCTTTTGATATTAAAATTTGATATGACATATGAATTCTAACCTGTCATATAACCAGTAAGCTCATTTAATCAACTAAAATAAGAAAAATGCATGGCTAATGGATTTAGAAGCTGTCCTAGTTTTTGTGGTATCAATAGTACATCACTAAAAAAGTTACATTTATCTACTTTGATGTCACAATATGGTTATTATAATACCAAAAACAGTGCTACAATGGAGTCCATTATAACACTGTTTTTGGTAACTGTTTGTTTTATAAGATTGGTGACATCTGCTTTCGCAAGCTCATAACACGACAAACGTCAGATGTCGCATATATAACCATAATCTCTGAACTGTATTTATTAAATTTATTCCAATCGAATATAACTGAAAGTACTTTTTAACGAATTAATTAACCACAATTATTGTTCTAGATAAGGTACTATTTTAACTACACACGATCCAAAAAGCTTGCACCAAATTTAAACTAATTCGAATAACAGAGCAGCGAAATGAATACCCTGTCCATAGATGGCGACTGTCAAATGTCACTCGACAATGTCTCCATCTTAACGCTCAAAAATCCCTGGCTTACAATGCAACATTTTTAGTATCCGAAATTTAGAATTTCTATAAAATCAGCAACTCGAAGTAGATAAACTAGTATATTATACTTGTTTAATAAGAGGCATTGCAGCACTTGTTTGGAGCACTCCTCGCTGCGCTCGTCGTGCCCCAAACTCACACGTGCTACAATGGGCCCTCTTATAAAACTCGTATAATAATATACTATTATGTTATGCTTGCTAAATAAATTGATGAAGAGTCATTTCAAATATCGGCCTAGCAGTTAGTCGGTTGTGGGCACTGGCCATACTCGTGCTTATGGCTTACTCTATACCTAACCTATGATTCCATTTTCATACCCTATTTCTTTTAAAGTTTATTGAATGTTGTAGGAAATTGGCTATTTTTGATGTGGCAGATAAAACACGCACCATAAAATTACGTTTCAGGAACCCACCAAAACGTGAGTCCCCGAATGCCTCTAAAGCTGCGACAAATCTTTTACGTGATGCGTACTTTGTTGAAGACCTTATCTATTAGATATCGACTACAGACGTGAGTAGCCAAGGCCTGGGTATAGAATCCCGGTTTAACAATGGGAGCGTGTCGAATAACTAAAAGGTCTAATATTTAAGGCAGGATAGGGTAAAAGTTTATCTAAAATCTATATGTGATATCCGAACAGATAATGCGACAGACAGCGCTAGGAATTCAGTGGTCTTTCGAACTTTATTGTGCAAATAATACATAGAGCAGGAAAGTGCAGTAACACTTGAAGAATTTTCTTATAAAATATTTCAAATAAATTGATTCATATATGTCTATATCAAAATTACTTAGAAGCAGTCTCCAATTTTAAAAATTAACACGAACACGAAATCCAGACAAATATTTTACGTAAAAATTGCGACCTATGTATAAATCGTAAGAAATTATCGTTAATCACACTTATGGATTCACCACAGAAAGCCATACTGAAATGTTAAACTTTTATTTCAGTTTAAAAGGTAATTTCTACTTAAACAAGCGTTTCCGAATCTCCGACCTATTTTTGACAATATACTATGTTTTTAAAACACTTCACACGTATTTATACAGTGTATTCATTTAGTTTGCTGGTCTCCCATTACGCTTTTACTTTTTTAATGAGGTTGAAAGGGGCACATTTTAAATTGACGTATACAGGGTGTCCTTTTAATATGAAGCTTTCACTTAAAACGTCACATTTTGCCTACTCTTAAATATTTCTTGCCGGGAATTGCAAAGCCGGAAGAGGTCCTCGATGGATCCGTAGAGGAGATACTTTGATTTAAATTCGCGTTCTTAGACGTTCTTGTTCGAATGCCATAAAATGTTCTTTTTTAAATTTGAAATTGATTTAATTCGCATTACTAAGTGTTTTCGTATATTGTTTCAACATTTTTACGAACGTGAAGATATTTGTACCCTATTTCCTTTGATATTTAAAATTGTTTAGTACCTCAACGGCTACTTGCGAGGGAAGTTCTGAGTACAGCGCTTTATAGATTTTTTTATTGCAATTTTCTTTTCACGCACTTTTCTTGACTTGTTTTTTTTATTTGTAGCGCATCTCTTATTCCTCTTTCTTATTTTGGGTTTGATCTTTTCATAAGCTATCTTTGATCTTAAGCAAAAAACGACTTCCGGGATTGGACCGTGTTATTATTGTGATCGAAGAACTCAACGTTTTGCCCACTTTCGTAAGGGGCTTCGAGTTTCGCCTCTGGCGTGGTGTACACGTTGTGTTACCGTGGTCTTTTGATTTTTCCTCCTGATGAAGCCTCTTACAAAAGTGGGTGAAACGTTGAGTTCTTATACCTCAAAATGACACGGTCCAATCCCGAAAGTCGGGTATTACTTAATAACAATGGCCGTAGACCCCTCCTCAATTAGGTGCTTTTCTGTACCTATTGTTTCTATCGCCGCCTGTCTTACGTGGGATTTTTTTATATTTATTCTATCATTCGTCTATACTTATGACGTTTATGTTACTTATTTTTAGCGAGTGAGTATTATATTTCATTTGCATTTTATAATTTGGTTCTGTGGTTTTGTGTCGTATTATATACATAGGTATGCTCAGATCCAATTTTTGCTGCTCTCAACGCACATACGGTTAAAATAGAATCTTTATATCTCCCGTCTCTAACTACGTATTTGACCATACATATTTAGTTTTGAGTCGTCCAATCAGGTTCCGTCCAAGTTACTTTATAGATTAATTTATGTTGAAATACCGGGTGACAATGATACTAGAGCCATGCTTATATCTTTTTTATTTATGAATCGATCTAGATAAAATTTTATACCAAGATACTAGACATAATTTCTGATTGGTCGATAGATATAGTCAAAATGGCTGACTTCCGGTTTTACCGGAAATGATACCAACTTTTATTTTTTAAATGGAACCCCCTGTATATTTTATGTTTTTATAAATCTAGGAGTCAAACTACATATAATGGTCTTGCCAAATTTCAATTTTTTTAAACAAAAAAAATATTTTTTCAATTTTTATTTTTTACCATAGAAGGCCTTGGCTTGGAAAAATCTATTCTAATTGACTCTAGCAACTCTTAATAATATCTATTTTATCAATAAGGTCAATAACAAACCTTTAATAAAAGAATATAGTTTGCTAAACTCGTTTTTTAAGAAAAAGTCAGTTTTTTTAAATGGCACCTACTAAGGGCCATCTTGCCATTAGATAGAAAATTTAATTACCAATCTAACGATATGCATCATACACAACTTTATTCTGAAACTGAAAATAAATTAATAATTTTTTTAATCTATTTAAAAGTTAGTGTCACTTCTGGTGAAACCGGAAGTGACACTAACGTTGGTTATTTAAATAGATCATGTTTTTCGGAATCTACGACTCAAATTACGTACAACAGTGTTGCCAACTTTGCTTAGGTATTATTAGTTATTACATAAAAATATTTAAGAAATAAATAATTAATTAATTTACAGTTTCTGATAAAGATAAAGTAGTGCATGATGCATATTGTTAGATTGGTAAATACGTTTTCTATCTAATGGCAAGATGGCCCTTAGTAGGTGCCATTTAAAAAACTGACTTTTTCTTAAAAAACGAGTTTAGCAAATTATATTCTTTTATTAAAGGTTTGTTATTGACGTTATTGATAAAATAGCTATTATTAAGAGTTTCTAGAGTCAATTAGAATAGATTCTTCCAAGTGAAGGCCTTCTACGGTAAAAAATAAAAATTGAAAAAATAATTTTTTTGTTTAAAAAAATTGAAATTTGGCAAGACTATTATATGTAGTTTGACTCGTAGATTTATAAAAACATAAAATATACAGAGTGTTCTATTTAAAAAATCAAAGTTGGTATCATTTCCGGTAAAACCGGAAGTCAGAAATTTTGACTATATCTATCCGCCAATCAGAAATTATGTCTAGTATCTTGGTATAAAATTTTATGCAAATCGATTCATAAATAAAGAAGATATAAGCATGGCCCTAGTCTCGTTGTCGCCCGGTATACTTCCTCCTACTAATAAATTGCCATTTAAAGAGCAATAGTTTTCATTTACTTTGGCTACGCTTGCTTTGACTATTATATTTTCTTTATCCTATTGTTTAATTTCTTAGCATTAGCGTTTGTTTGTAATTGACAAGGTCTAGGCATGCGGAGTACCAGTTATATTATACACCCACTGCTTTGCTCATATGGTCAAAGTTCTACTTAGAATTTTGCCAAGACTAAGGAGTTCCAACTCTAGCAAGGGATCTATTACATGCTACACATTATAGTAACATGGGGAACGGCTTTACATCACTTCCGAATGATGATATTCTGTAGAGGTTTTCATCCGCATTTTTTATTTTTAAAAAGCTCACCGAGACCGGGAATCGAACTCGCGACCCTTAGATCAATAGCCAGAATGCTTAACCACTGAGCTACGGAGCCCGGCTGGCATTAGGGTTGCACATAGTTATTTTTATATCTTCTCTTACTATGCAATTCCTCATAAATTTTGTCTAATTATTTATAGAAATTCTTTTTGTTTTCTAAATTATCGTGGCTTCTTTGTGTATACACATTTACTACTATTACATTGAAAAATCTTGCTTTAAAGCTTGCTGTGATTATACGATCTAAAACTGGATCTCGTTCTAAATCTGCATTTTCGGCTTCATTTATTCTACATATAATATGTGTCTGATACATTTTACATTTATAACAGAATTATTCAAAGACAATGATCATAACCAAGAGATACCCAAATGCAATGTAATGGCACGATAATATCTATCTAAGTAGGACAATCACATTTCATATTGGCAAATCCTACATAAATTGGTTTTTGTTACTAACATGTTTTAAGGATTGCATTCTACATCTAGTTATTCCTCACATTAGCTTTTTCAGTTAAACTATTATTTGCATTTCACAAATTGAATTTTAAATAAAGAAGTGTCCTAGAACAGACCGAAGAAAAGTTAGAAGAACGGGGAGCGAAGAACCGAGTTTTGTTATTTTTTGAGAACTGTTCCAAGAAGGCACTTAACGATTGAGTCCCATATAACATTTTTTGCGCTATGAACTAACAAAAATAAAAATACCGTTGAATATGACAAACATGTTTGCCTAAATAAAGTGGGTGATTGTGGTTTCCATAGTAACTAAATAAAAAACAATGCTCTATAGCAGTCCTAGGACCGTTATATTCATAACGGGATCGTTATTATGTTGTTGTCATACCAACCAACAAGTATACCGAAAGTTGACCTTATAGTCACAGATAACTAACCCGAAAACAAGATAGGTTGACAGAGCAAACTAGTATATTATGTTAGAAGATCGTAAAGTTCCTTAGAACAGTTAGTAACGTGGATTACATTAATTTGCAAAGACAAAAATATATTGCACTGGGCAAGAACCGAAGCTGTGCTTCCAGAGAGATTCTGATTTATAGGCAGTGTGCACCCGATCAGTGATGACTAAGCAACAACACACGTTTATATACAGTGTTTCCCAGAAATGGCAATAACATCGTAGGCAGTTATATAACCTAATTAATTATGATTGAAACATTCTAACAAAATTTTTCTATTGTTATTCCATTATTACTTTGAGTACAGGCGCTTCTAGCATACCGTATTCGGCATCAGAATTCGGACGATCAGTATAACAGATTATAAACATTTAATAACTTGTCAATGAATATGCCTTTTAAAAATTAAAGCGCCAATTAACACACGTTAAATATACATATTTACTTTTTCAGTAATTTGTTGAGAACAAGAATGTTATACTCGTACATATAGCTAATATGACAAGAATGCCAGTCCAAATTTATGTGAGCACTTTCTATCATTGCACTTTTCCGGAATAAATATTTGCCTTTTCAACTGCGTAGCGAATTGGGAACAATTAACTGAATGAACTGACTTATTTATCTGCAGTAGCGGATTAAATAGTTTACAATGAAACTATTTCTATTAATTTTTGCATTTTATTTTTAATTGACTCTATAGACAGCTAACGTTGTTTGCGTTCTATTTTAAATGAGAAGTAGCAGTTTCCATTGCATGAACTAGGCGAGCAATACATTTCATGTCAATATTTCATATTTGAATTTAAATTTATGGAAAGCATAAATGATGTTCTTCTAATGCACTGCGGTAAAAATAACCTAATCTATCAAATTTGTAATTGGTTGCCGAATCAATAAATCACCCTTCAAATTATTATTGAAATAGGATCTCCCTTTAGAAATGTTTGTGTACTGCAGTATAAAAGCAGCGGTCCATTTATGATTTGCTTTGATCCATTTGATTACTCTTTTAATTAATAGAGGAGCTCTAATCACGGAAAATATAAAGCAGTTCGAATATTCGTTTGCGATTTGCGAAACCAATAAAAGCATTTGTAATATAGACCTCAACAAGATTTTAGTAATTAAACAAGGAGCGAGAACGGTAAAAGTAAACGCAGTGAAAATAACGATTTATTTCTACTAACAGCTAAAACACTGTTTACACTGATTTTAATGTTTGGACTGTTTATGCAGTACAGTCGTGCCACCTTTATTTTTTACGGCTTCAGCCTTGCAGAGTATTATAGAAAACTTGAAATAAGGAAATGCCAGAAAAACATGTCCAGCTACAACAAACATTAGCGTACTGTTTAAATGATTAAATTACTAATCTGTATTTTTATTGGTCCTTCGAACCTTCTATTGATTCTACCAGAACTCCATATTCATCGTAAAAACATGGCAAAGTCCATTCCATTGATTTCTTTTCCTTCAAATATTTATAAACATGGTGTTAAATAGATTAAGATTTATAATTAAATAATTTAAATGTAATAATGCTTTGTTAACATAACATAAGTGTATTTACCAATTACAAAATTTAACAATTTTTTGGTATAAAATGACACAGAACGGAAAATTAACACGAGTAGCAAAATATCTCTGGAAGTGGTCTAATTTCCGGATGGAGGAAGCAATAAATTACCCACGTAATTAGATATTTTAACACGGAATAACGAAAAGGAATTATGGCTATTATCGCTAATTGTTAATTAGAATCGCGAAAATGTCCTAAATACACCCTACCTTGGTTTTTAGCGAAAATTGTATGTTAGATTGGGCTTTCTGCATATTTTCAGCTAATAACGCGTTTATGCACCACAAATTACAGGGTGGTAAAATTGCGCCGCAGGAAGATAGTTGATTTATATGCGTATCAAAGTGAGAACATAATAGAAACAGGCTGTATCCATCGCAGGTACTATGCAAATGAGGTCGAAAGGAGCTTAAAGAATGATCTACTTTTCCAATATCGCTAGGGGCAATAACCTAAAAAGCAAAACAGTACATCATTTTCGTGCTCTGCGTAGAGCAAACAACTAGTGACCCCAGGGAAATAATTTGATCATGAACTTATCGATTGGCCACAGAATAAGTCTTTGTTCTCTGCGACGTTTTCAAAACGCGTGAAATTCAGACATTTGGTTTTCAAATGACCATTATTGGATGTATTAAATTCCCTGGTTTTGTAAATATCCAAATTAATAATGCGATTTCCAACGGAGCAATCAAGCGATTTGGCATGAGAATGAGATATTCGCGACTGGAAGCGGTTCGACCTCCCCAGCTCTTTACTGGGTATTCAGTTTGAATATGCAATTCCTTGACTGGAAATTCGATTACAAATGCATATTTAAGCTGCTTGTTATGCTAAACATAATTTGATATTCGTTAAGCAAGTTAAATAAGTTTTTCTTAAGTTGTGTACGCAAGTAATGAAATCGAATTCTCTTTAACGGGCTTGGTGAAGGAAATCTGGAAGGAATAACGAAACAATCTAGTCCAAACTAAAGAAAGAACTGATTAACTTAATTCTTCGGATTAAACTCGCAGCCATTCGCTTTCAAAAATGGTTGCTAAATAAAACGCGTAATATGCAAATTAAACTCTATACTTGGATTTAGAAACCTCGCGTGAACACGAGCGAGTTCCATTTTACTAATTAATTAATCTGCCTTATGTGTTAACATAATTAAAATATCGCATGAATTGCTTTGCCCCATTAAAAAACGGCGGCATCGTCAAAAGTAATAAAACGGTGTTATTAATTTTGTATTTAATTATTAGCACATTAAATTTTATCACGACCAGGGTATAGATGATAACTATACTGAGCATTGTAGGAAATCATAAAAACGATACACGGTGCTTCTTTTATATCCGCCATAAAAGTTTATAGCATTAACATGGAAACGCTGTTGGAATTGACATTAGTTTCCGACTTAGACTATAAGCAGAGCCTACTACACAACCGTACACGATATTAAGTAAATTGATTTTGATCATTAATCACCATCAAGTTAAACATAATATCAAGCATAATCTGATGGAAGATGGATCTGATGTGGAAGCAAGTCGAAATTTTAATGAAACTGCGCATATTTGCGTTTTTTTGCCTCAGATTGTGTTTGCACTTTATTAGAGCACGTTGAATTAAATAAATCTCATTTTTTCCAAATATTTTTACACTACATTTGATCCGATGTAGATTAAACTTTTGATATGAATTGATATCAATTATCATATGGACAAAAAATTATATTGATTTTAAATGAAAGATTATAAAACAGTTAAAAAGGTACTCATATTTTGATAATAAAAGTATTTTTTAAAGTAAAACGAAATAAAGTAAAAATAAAATAAGAAATAAGTATTTACTCGTTTTGAAGGGTTGCGCTCTTGTCCCACTTTATGTTAATTTGAATGAGACCAATTTGTCGAAATCTCCTGTATCGTCTATATTTTTATCTGTCCTTTTCTTAAAACTTTTTTGTGATAGTACTCTATTGGACTATACAAGTTTCAGATTTTGTACATGTTTTAAAGAATTTAATTTTGAATTACAGTTTCTGATGTGGCGGCGTTCCTATGGGATATAACAGCTACAATTTAGGGTAAATGTGATTCCAAGCTATTTTAAGTAGACCTTTTTACCGATGCCAAAGAGAAAAGCCCTCCTTTCAATTCTCTAAAGAAAATACTTAAGGAACAGCTTTGTTTTACCTCTGTTAGACACTATCACCTCACATAGTGAAATAATGGCCAAATTATGACCAACACATTGCTTAAATTAGTTCGTAAAACTCTATCAATCACATAATATTAGGAAAAAGCTATGGAAACATGATACTGATCTTTATTAATTTTAATGCGAGACCGCAAGCACTAAGAAAAGTAAATTTTTCGAAACCGATACGCGAAAGCGATTTCTGTGTTACGCTTGTCTGTTAAAACTCGAAATAAGGTAACAAGACGATCTTATAGCACACAGATCCCATATGAAAAGAAAAGAAGCTGGTCTCATGGGTCCCACACGTCGCGACGTTCAACATGTTTCCTTGGTTATATTTAAATAAAAATGTGTGTCTATTTCATGAAACAACATGCACGATGTGTAATCTACCAACACCAAATGTATTGATGTCTGTAGAAATTGTACGAATAAATGTGTTATTATTCAGGAAAATTATTAAAGTTTTTGAATTGTTACTTGTTAGTTGGACATTAAAACAAAATTTTCTGGACGATTTAATTCAATAATTCCTTGAAATAAAAATGTGTACAGCAAAATAAAATATGAAACCCAACTAAATATTTATCGTATAATAAACAAGGAGGCAGATAAATTCAGCAGAATGTAAAAACCTGCTGGTTTTATGTGAGACACATACGTTTCTTAAATTAGAATATCATTTAATAGGATATTTTAGCAATCAGTTTATTTTATTCAGCAGTGGTTGACCTATTCATCACAGAATTCAAAATAAACTTTAGATGATCGAAGCCTCAACAAATAATTTTGTCAAAGTATCTTACGAAAACTGTGCTTTAAACTGTTTGAACTTTAGAATACAGATAATAAAATTGAAGCCAATTACGAAGCACACTTTTTCCCTTCGCTTTGTTTAGTTCTATTGTTAAGCTTACAGTTAGTTAGTTACCTGCTATACAAGGTGAGTTATAATTATAATTTTAAGCATTTGGGGTTCCGAAGCTAGAGACTAGTTTATATGTCAATTCAAAAGTCCATTACAAATGCGCTGTCTATAGTTTTCTAGCATCATCATTATATATACACTGTGGCTTTTTTGTTGCAGCGGCAATTGTGAAATTAGTTTATTTAAATTGTTATCAAAATGTTAAACACTCGTGAAAAAACGCTGGACGTAATATGTGTTGTAACGATATAAAAAAAACAGTGTATATACACTGTGTCCACATTTCGATGCTCACCATTGGTATCTCGGTTATTAGAAGATTTAGAGCAACGGTTAAATGGGGAATGTTTTGCAGAATTCACTACTCATGACAAATCTCATTTCAAATTCACCCTAACTTTTTTAAATTTTAAGATAATTTGAATTTGAAAAAGTTTTACAATGTTCAGGCACTTTTTGAGGACAAATTTTTTGATGCAGACAGATTGTCTTTTGTTTTCAAGTTATTAGTGCTATCTTTGGTTTTTCATATTGCAGCCATATTGGGTTTTTTGATAGTTAGATAGACTTTAAAAAGAGCTTTTCAACGATGTATAACATACCTGAAAAATATGTATTTGTAGGGCAGATATTAACAAAAACATAAATTAGTAGGCTATTTAATGGGTCTATTGAAAATCCACATTTGGTAAATCAAAGATTTCAAGTTCGATTTGGTTTTACTCTCTGGTGCGGTTTAATTGGTATAAAATTTTGTTTGCATTTTTTGTTTAGTTTTTTTAGTTTCTTTTCGTTTTAGATAATCACTTAATAGATACTTTCATCTTTGATTACAATTTAACTGGTAACAGTATTTGGAGCTACTAACAAACCAGATAATGCCTGCTTTAAAACAAATTATTAATCCTGACGACCGACCTGCAAAACATCTCGTTCCAGCAGGATGGTTGCCCGGCCTGTAACACTCTTGACGTGCAATATTTTAGAGAAAAAACTTTAATGAGAGAGTGCATGCAAATAATGGTCCAGGGTCCAGTGCAATAGTTTGCGAAATCACTCGTACTTACCCCCTTTGACTTTTATTTATGGGGTACCAGACGAAGTATTTAATTTTGATCCGACAGAAACTCGGGAAATTTTAGAACAAAGAGTGCTGGATGTGCTAAGTTCATTAAACGGAACCACACTTCGTAGAGTTTGTAAATCTGCTAGCATAAGGTGTCAACAGTTTCTTTAACAGAACTTTAGTACTCTTTCTTTACTGTTTACTATTTAGTTTTGTTTCTTTACAGTGTTACTTAACATATCTTTTCGCTTTTATTTCTCTGGTGTTTAATTCCCTAGCCTACTAATTTCATATTAGAGATTAATTTACGTTTTTGTTAATATCTCCGCTACAAATCAGGTATGTTCTATATCGTTGAAAATCTCTTTTTAAAGACTATCTAACTAACCAAAAATCCAATATGACTGCTATATAAAAAACATAAGGTAGTAGTAACAACTTGAAAACAAATGACAATCGGGGGTCTCTGCCTACATCAAAAAAATTGTCTTAAAAAAGCATCTGAATATTGTAAAACTTTAGAAGAAGTCACATTAGGTGTTATCGAGTTATTGAGGAACACTGAAGTCAGCAAATTTTGGTTTTTTAAATCTTAAAATTTAAAAAAGTTAGGGTGAATTCGAAATAAGATTTGACACGAGTATTAAATTCTACAAAACAATTCCCATTTAACCGTCGCTCTATGTTTTCTAATAACCGAGATACCAATGGTAAGCATCGAAATGTGGATACAGTGTCTATCCGGTTTCACAGCGAGTGTAGTCGTCTTCGAGTTCCCAGTTTCCAGTATTTTCTATCCTCCCATTCTCCTTCACGCAGGTTTATCCCAGACATTGCTTTGGTTATTCATTTCTTCCATGTTTCTGTAGGTCCTCCTCATAATCTTCATTCAGTTGGTAAGCATTCCATTGCTAGCTTTGGAAGTCTGTCTTCATCCATCCTGTTAATATGATCATACCATACCAGTTGCTTTCGTTGTATCTCCTCTATCACTGTTTCCTCTTTATTCACTATGTGTCGCATTTCTTACTTGTTCAGTTCTTCATTTCCGTGCTGATATTTTGAGGAAATCCATCTCGGTCGTTAGTAACTTTCGCTCCATGCTTTTACTTATTTACTAGACTTTGCATCCATATGTTAATGTGCTTTTAAATATTGCCACATATATGTGCGATTTTGTTACGTTTTTCTACCAACGGATCGAGTTTACTGCACCACTTATTTTCGTAGCACTATTGATTCTGTCGTTAATCATCTCATTGCGTCGGTCGACGTTGTGAATTGTAGCTCTTAAATATACATAGCTGCTGCAGTTTCTTATCAATGTTCTATCTTCCATTACGATATCTTGATGTGGCCCACCTACGCACATATAGTTCGAAATTTTTAGGTTTATCGTTATTCTCCAGTTTGAGTATTCTTCCATAAGTTTTCTAATTATGTACTCATTGTCTTCGAAAACCTGAGCAACTACCTCTTGGTCGTCGGCGTAGTTCTATTTCCCATTGGGATACCCGTTTCGCCACAATTCCTTCTCCATTGTTTTGAGGCAATATCGAGATATATATTGAAACGAATTTGCGACATGCAGCAGCCTTGTGGCACACCTTAGGTAACATTGCAGTCAGTTGTTAGCGTTCGTCTAACTTTTATTTTGGCATGTGTGTCTTTATACAGCTATTTAATTACTTTTATTATATTGGCGTTGATAGAAGATTCGCTTAATACTTACAGATTTATAGTTGGTATGCTATCTTACGCTTTTGTGAGATCCACAAATATAAGATGGGTTTCTTTTGCTGTAGCTAATCGTGTCTCTAGAACTTGTGCCAGACAGAAAGTATTATCTATTCTTGAGCAACAGGCTCTGAATCCTGATTGCTGTGTGTAATAGTCATTAGTAACAAGGACGGTTAGCATTCCTCCGCAAAGTCTACTAAGTATACTGTTTACTGAAAGACCTCTGTAATTCTCATACTGGTTTCATCAGCCTTTTTTACTTCCTTTTACAATAAAGGAAGTATTGGGTTCACCTCAAAAATTCGAAATTGAATTTTCAACAGATCTTCACGTTTTAGAGTCCCCTAAAGATCTCCTAAAAAAACATGTTTTTGTTCATCGGTCTGTCTGTCTGTTCGTGTGTCTGTGTGTGTGTGAATATCTGATAAACGAAAAGAGGTATGACGTTGAAACTTCAAATAAGTTATTTGTACTATTTAGATGCGACAGCAAGCTTTTGATGAAAATCGCATAACCGGAAGTATGGTGTTTACTCTTATGAGTTTTTTTTATTTTTTCAAAAACGGCTCTAACGATTATTTTCAAACTTTACATTTTTATTACATTTTGAGATAGGTGATTTTCCAGTTGAATACCTCTAAAATGTTTTTTTTAGTTAACTTCATCTAACTCTCTATTTTGTAGGGTTTCTGTAAAATTTGTAATTTTTGAAAAATTTTTACAAACGCTTAAAAAATAAAAAACAAAATTTTGACTAACTATAAGATCACTGTAAGAGGATCCAGCTTTCTTCGCCAGTTAAATATTTTTCAAACAGACATTTTAGTGTTCGGTGAAGTTGATTGGAGCCATATTTTATCAATTCTGGCGAGATTCCTTTAGGTCTAGCTGCTCCTCTGTTCTTTAATCTTCTTATAGCCGATGTATGCGCATCATTGTCTATTTCTACTTTTTCTCCTTCTACGTGAACCTTATTTGTTTCTACTATATATTTAAATTCCTGTATCTGTTCAGTGAGCATATTTTCGAAATATATTTTCCATTCTTCTTCTGTAATTGTTTAGATGTTTATCTTATCATTATTATTCAAGTTAGAAGCAAAGTTAAAGTATCTCAGTGTTTCTCATATTTTTGTGCTCGAGATAATGGGTTTTATAATTTTCTTTTAACTGCTTTGCTGTTTGAGTTATGACCTTAATGTGCCTTGTTTAAATTGTCATAATATTATTCATACTCATAGCGAATATAAAAAACTGTCAGCTACGAAGAAAAACAAATCATAAACAAGGGTTTGCTTAGTTTCTCTTCTTCATAGTCTTCATATAATAAAAATAAAACAAGAATGTTCACAACATCTTTAATTTAAATTGTAAGAATAACTTTATAGCAACCTTTCCATCCTGTAGCATTGTAAGCAGAAAACAACGTTGTTATCAAAAAGGTCCAACCCAACTATAATTCATTAAACAGTATCGCCTTGTTCTCATCTATACCATAACATCGGTGGTCTCTTTCTTTGTATGTATGTATATTTGTTCGCTATCTCCTCCGAAGATATTGGACCGATAAAATTGTATGATAGCTTAAAATTTTGCTAATTGTTAGACTTAGATGGTAAGCCGGTATTATTTAAAAAGTTAAGTAAAATTAAATTATATTTAATTTAATTAAATCGTGTAATTAGCGAAGCGAAGCGTAGCTCGGGTGATTCACTAGTAATTCAGAAACCGAGACAGTTAAAAGCAAAATATAGAGTCCCTTACCTCGAACACAAAAATATGGAAAACTCTGCGTAGCTATCTGAAATAATAGAAACAACAAGGCAATTTCCAGTTTTTCTAACTGCATACTAAGCCTTGAATATTAAAAAAAAAAGAATGACTTTTGTAAAGACCCTCCGAATAAACATATATTTCCCCTCTTTCTTTACCAACGCTTAAAATGAAGGAGCTCACCCTGTACGGGAGGGACTATTATAAGATAATTAAAGTGGAAGTTAATTTTGTTGAATCAAATCATTGCTGCTTTAGGTAAACTGCAACCTCAATTTATGGTGCACTTGGATAAACAACCGTATCGTGTGGTGGTATTAGATAAACCACCCACTTACCGTCGAAGTTGAAAGCAAGTATGTTAAAACCATCTTGAAAATTAATAAACCCTTTAAGATTACTCTATACATTGAGCATTAAGTAAGTTAAAATCTGTTAACGTCTAGTAATTTCAGAACAGTCGTAGAAAAAACTAATTTTAGTTTACTGTACTGAATACATGGAATACGTCTTAGTATAGAATCCTTACTTCTTCATTATTTCTGATAATAAATGAAATGGTGGAGATAAAATAAAAGGAATACGTTCTGGCTTCAAAATTATTGTCATGAATGAAAAACTGCATTATTTTGAGAATAGCAAATTTCTGTATCGTAGTTCAGTGCCGTTAAACAATAATTTATAAATTAATTATTAGTTTTTAAAATGTATATAGCATGAATACATCACTACATTACAGAAATATGGGTATATGCCATCGCCCTTATAGACATTTTTACGTGTTTCTATATTTGATAACTGTATTCACCATCGTCGTCCGAATGTTGTTCAGCGCTTTCTACATTTTCTAAGCAATAGAATAACTTAATGACAAGTATTGTTATATTAAAGTAAAAAGCAACGCTTGAGCTATTTAGTGCGGAGTGTTGGTAGTCAATTTCTACTTTCTATGTAAAAAATTAAATAAATAAGGTGGTGAAGGCCACATTGACTTATACTGCGATTTAGACTTACTCGTTAAAGAGAGCGAATTTTTAATCGCATAACAACTCAAAATTAACCCGAAAGATACAGTTTTATTGACAAAATTAATATTTATGAGCAATGATTAACTGAACATGCGTTTCCGCCAATGACATAATTTTCTGAAGTAAGCCGTATCCTCAAACTAACTATAATATGTCTGTAGTGCATATGCCAAACTTATACTGGACGAAGTCATGATTATAAACTCTAATTGGTTCCCCTAACATGAGGATTCGCATAACAAAAGGTAATCCAATTACCTAACATTTAATTGCATATTTTACTAGAACTTCAGATATAATCTACGAAATAGCAATACCTACTACTGGCCGGTGAATAATCACATTTCTTGAACAAATATCCAAAATCGCGCTCGTGTGCTCATAAATAACAGATCTTGTAAATAAATTTCTCGTCGCGTGACAGTAATGAGTTGGATTTCAAAGCAGTAATAACCTATGTTGAGTTATTTTAGTTTACTGTTCGTTAAGTACAAAACTTGCTTTACACTTCGTTACACAGTATGAAGCTTGGTCTATTCGATTAACCTTGAAGATTAATTAGTTAGTTTAATATTATTATAACACTGTTTACGCAGATTTAGAATTTGAAAATATGAGTAGCTTAATAAGCAAAAAATAGTGCTTTTGCTTATAACTTTCAATTGAAAAAAGAGAAATGTCAAATCTGATATTATTAAAAAAAGCTGCGTCTAATGATGGAATGAGCCATCTTTGACGCGTGTTTCAAAAAACGAAGTCATTGTAAATTAATATCGTAAAGACCTATAAAACATTACAGTTAAATTTAATACTACCTCTATTCACTAGGTATTTTTCTAAAACGACATACTAATTCGTGGTGTGTTTTGGGTATTTTGTAGATATACGAAAAATAAATCTACTCTAAAACAACGGCGCATCAGTTCCCTTCAAGTTATGCCACTACTTGTGAAGTTACTGCCTTATTGTAGAGCTCCTTCTACTTCTTAAAGCAATTCTACACTCAGCTTTTGAAATAGTTTTCACCTACTTCATCGCATTTCTTTTTTAATCCGCTCTACATCCTCAACACATTCAGACATCCGAGGATGCCATGTAATGACTGCACGGAGGCCAAATTCTCAAGAAGACGAAATGAGTGTGCTGATGCCGTGGCGTAGACTGCCATTCTGGAGATGAGGCTATTTCTCCTCACTATATCATTAAATCACCTCAAAACTCGCAGGTAGTACTCTTGTAGAAAAATTGTGTTAAAATTGCTCACACTTTAGTGCACTTTCTTGGCCTTTCTTCTTCTGGTATTTTCACCACAAGGACTGACCTGAGGGTAATAGATGCACACAAATTTTCAAACTTTTGGAAAAAATTGGTGCAAATTCGTTGCTCGGACATTGCGAAGAATTCTGAACTGTGACGAAAGGATCGAATAGCTCTAGGACGACGCAGCTGGAAAATATGCTGCCAGTTGGGGTCATATTGTTATAGGTCGGATACCTACTAGACAAATCTCGTATATTAATGATTTTATTTTCTAATGTAGCGAAAGATTAACAAAACATAGACATCTTAGAGAGCATACTTATGTCCCACAAGGAGCTTTTCTTAGTGTATAAAATTGTGAAAGCTTAAAAAGGGATTAAATTGCCTGCTGTCTATTCTTATTTGCTCAAATTTTTAGTTTCAGAACTATCTCTAAATTCTAATAAATGTAAAATAATATTCAAATTATATAATTACTCATCATTTCTTAATAACTGTTAAACGAATAAATGGAGTGCAAATTGACACTGCTGTTTAATAAACCTACTTAGTGAACATTAAATACAGAACAATCGTTTGTATGGACGTACTTTCCTCCCTTACATATGATGTAAAGGCATTAATTTGTCTGACGCGAACAGGTTATACGTAAGTTCTACGTATAATATATTTGTTAGCCTTACACGCCATTTCATTATTGGACTTATTGACTACAGCAGTGCTGGTTAAAAATTTAGCCTATAAATCAACAATGACTCTAGATAGTCTAAGTTATAGCTGCTAACTCAAGGCAAGAGATTAATTTTAAATGGTGAGGTAATCCCTGGGAAGCAGCAAGTTGCGGGGAAAGTGTTAAGACACGCTTAGATTGCCGAAAACCCAGGACGTTTACACGGTGCAAAAGCTTTCCCTTCGGGACGCACCCTTGTCTGAGATATTATCTGAACAAATTGTAGGCAATCCTCATCGTCTGAGAATGGACGAAAGAAGGGAAACATAATGCATTGCGAAATTAATTTACCTAGATCGTTGTGATTACGAAAATATAACACGCGCGCTGTGATATCACGAAATTCTGATAGGCAGGGGGTTGCGGCCTTGAATTATGCATTTTTAATTATTCTGAAGATAATTCGCATGCTTGGAATACGTTCTACGATGCAAAAATTAACAAATATTTAATCTTACCGTCTAACAGCAGCAGCAATCAATTAGAACTGTTCTGTATAAAGCAATTCCGCCTCTAATGTCACACTTTGTTTGCCCTGAAACATTGCATTATTTAGTACAAAGCAATACACAGCTGGAACACCAAAAACGATCATAAAATTAGGAGAAAATTGTAATAGAACCGGAATTAAAATATCGAGAAAAAGGTGTGAATCAAATACCATTAACCAATTCTTTTGTGTGCCCTTGGTTAGATTTATTACATAATTACACACAGATACGCATGACTTTTCGGTATCGAGGGCCATTATCATATACAATTGTTAATACCGATCCACATATCGAATACCTTATATGCATAAACCTTGTATGTCGACAAACAACCAAACAAAGAAATAGTGCCTTGGTAATAATTAATGCTTTTTAAAGCAATGACTTGTATTTTTTGTGACAGATCTATATATGCAAATTATCAAGCACCAACAATAACTGCTGTTGGTAGATTGTCTAAGCCTCGATAGGGTTTTATTTCGTTAAGTGTGGTAGTTTCAATTTTACAAAGAATTTTAATGTCATCAAGGCGAAGCTCCGATTTCAATTCTTTTATCCAGTCGGATTTGTACATCATCGAAGATGAATATTTAATTAACCCCTTAGTGCTGAAGTTGCTATGCTATTTCTGAAATATCAACTGTTAGAATGTTCAACTTAATATACATTTTCCAAGAACTGGTTACATGCATATTTAATCCACATAAGTATAGCTCAAAAGTATCAGTGAATATTTGTGCTACATATATTCGAATGCAACGGATAAGGTGTACTTTTTATTAGAAGCAAAATATACAACTCTCCAGTATCTTTCCATTTTCATATGGTCGGCACAGATACTTTACTTGTTTTTTTATCTAGCAGAACATATCGCAGCATGTGGCACTGCGGTAAATAGCTTCTTATCTTTATAGGTGTGATGTATTTGACGCCGATTGCACACTGTCGATGAAATTTTAAACCTACGTGAAGTAGCAAATAAACTATCAATACAATCTATCAATAAGAATTACATTTCCCACTGAGTCACTTGAATTTGAAGTAGTATCACCCATACTCTTATCCAAATTTCCAAATCTGGGGCCAATGTTACAATGGATAACATAGAGTAAAAAACTGATCGAAGAACATTGAAATATAGAATAAGAAGGTGAGAGCTTACGACCTGACCAGACAACATACAGCAAAGACAAGGCCATGAAAGTGATTAAATGCTGTTTCATCTAAAGTATGATCAAAAATTAATCTCATCTAGTATGGCTATGGAAGAACAAATTGCTGCCTTTAAAACTGGCTCCAATATATTTTATTTTTAGGTTAGATTTAAGATGAAGTGTCTATTCGACCAGCGCAAGCTTATTTGTTGGACAATTACATTACTTTTACCTGCAAATCCATTTATTTCAATATAATAGTGTAATAAGATGGATAAAAAGAATATTTAATAATACTATTTGACAGTTTGAATTAAATATAAGTATGTAAGCCAATTTAAAGCCGTTAGTTTGCACTTCCACAGCCATACTAGATGAGATAAATTTTTGATCATACTATACTTTGGATGCATTTATAGATATTAACGATACAAGTTTGATTATGAGCATATTAACGACACGAGTTTGTTGCGAAAAACGAGGCGGTGAGCCGAGTTTTGTTGCAATCAAACGAGTCTCGTTAAGTGCCATAAGCAAACGTGTATTGTTCGATATTTTATCTTCATCAATAAATTGTGGTTTAATGTATTTCTTTATACAAAAAGAGTGCGGTAATAAAGCTCTTAACGATACTAAAATTAATTTGGTTAAGAGTCTATAACAACACTGACGAAGATAAACTGCTTTAACTGCGTAGATAATGTACTGCTAGAGAAAACCAGTTTGTAAAGTTCCAATGGTTTATGACTCCATCAAATGAGGTAGATTTAGGAATATACTGCGGTACATCCATTTTAATGACAGCAACAATTTTAGTTAATTTTGTAACGTTCATTGGCTAATAATAAAAAGAGGAATACCCATATTGCCTACAGGAAAACTCTCGTCAGTTTCTGGGTGAATTGAATAGTCTAGTGGCTGACGTTCCTGGTCCAAATCTGAATAAAGCAGGAGGGTTTACATGCGAGGCTAGTAATCTACCTATAATAAAATATTGAAAGCTCCTAGAGCAAACGACGTAACCTCGAATAGGATTTATTACACTGATGACCATACGGGAAGACCATGGAAAAGACGAGTATGGAATCGAAATGAATCCGACTTAGGACTTGGAACGTAATATCACTTAATAATAAATACAAAGAAGTAATAATGGAATTAAAATATCATAAGATAGATAAATATATGATCCTTATCGACAAACAAAGAGAAAGGTGAAGAAAACGCCAAATATGAAAATACATTTTGATATACTTATAGTGGAAAAGAAAAAATAGAAAGAAAACTATCGGGAGTCAGCCTGATAGTACGCGACAATTCAAAGATAACAAAAAAACATATATCATATGCTGTCGCAGCCAAAAAAAAAACGGGAAACTTTTTTTGACCTAATTCTCAAAATGCGAAAAAATTGCTGACACAATTCTAATTAATAAATGTCATCAAAAGTCATTATTCAGTTCAGAAAAATGCCGGCACATATTGGAAATACGGATAAAGAGAGAATAATTGCTCATTGCGACACATTTTGAGAATTAGGTCAAAAAAGTGTCCCATTTCTTTTGGCCGCGACTGTATTACTGACAGGACAGAACAACCCATAGTCTGTACTTCCTTGATATTAATAAAACACAAGAAGAGCGAGACTAATTATACAGTTTTCCGTGTGTAAAATATAGAAACTGGAGGAGATAATAATACTTGAAGAATTGAACGCAAGGGTCAGTACGACAATATCAAGAACATTTTCAACGAAAATAGTAATTTGTACAACTAGTTTTGAGAATCATACTTTTTCATGAATTTGTAAATGAATGAAAAGGAACTCTCAAAACGTGCTGTACACGTAGTTTTTTTGCATAGTAATCTCTTGTAACCCAAAATTTAGTTGAAAAGGAGTTCGCATTTACAACTGTCAAATTGACAATTCACAATTTTAATAAGTCATTTTAACAAGTATACTTTTTTTCCGATTTTACCTTAAAAAACTATTTTTATGACCACTATGCAAAAAATATATATAAACCTATGCGCTCTGAACGAATTTCGTATAAATAAAACATTATATCCTCATAAAGTACAAAATAAATACACATTCTAAAACACAAGAGGTCATAAGTCGATTGTAGAATACGCTATTACAAATAAAAATATTCACCCTTCAATAGTAATTTGTACAACTAGTTTTGAAAGTCATACTTTTTTTTATGAATTTGCAGTTTGAGTAACGAGAACGAAGCCCGAGTTAATCAAACAAATGAATGAAAAAAAAGGGATTTTCAAACGTGTTGTACACGTAGTTTTTTGCATAGTTATCTCTTTAACTCGAATTTAGTCAAAAAGAACTTCGGAATTTACAACTGTCAAATTGACAATTTACAATTTTAATAAAATAGTTCAAACAAGTGTACTTACGATTTTGCATTAAAAAAGCTGTACTTTCTTCACGATTTTTCATTAAAAAAGGACGGCGTTCATGATCACTATGCAAAAAAAAATTAGATGTACGGGTGTTAAATTCTGCAAATACCGGAACTAATTACAATTTGGTATGTGCTTGAAAATATACGAAATGTTATACAGACAAATCTGTAAAAAGGTTTACACAGAACTTTCTTTGCAAGTGCATAACATAATGAGTGCAAATATATTAGTATATATAATAATATTAAAACAATAAAAGAAAACACTTAGTAGTGAGCATTACATCAATTTGTAAATTTAAAAAACTTCTGAAGTCGGCGGAATTTAAACTCGCGCTTCGATGAGAAATCTGGTTGCTAGCCAGACGCTTTAACCTTTGGGCCACGAAAGCTAACGCTTTATATTCGCTTACGACTGCGGTGAACGGACGCGGTGACAACAGAATCGATGCAGGGTGTTCACCCCGTATTAGTGAGATCCAAAATATGCCTACTTTTGTCAAGGCTATTTGAACAATATTACCATCATTTAATTATTATAATAGTTCTAGAGTTAAAGCAAAAATAGAAATAATGTTATTTTCTAAAGGTGCTCACCCTGTATATATTTGTCCGAAAATATATTCGGTTTTAAACCTGATAGATATCTAATCCGCATGTAAATTATCGTCGTCTTTCAACAAATAGTTTTTGAGCTATACCGCTAACAGACAGACAGACAGACACACAAACGAACAGATAGACAGTCAGACACACGGGCAGACAGACGAAATTTTGAAAACATCTAGTAACCATGGTGTTTTAGTCACGATTAGAATCATTACAAACATTCTTGATGGTGGTTTACAAATGCTTTCAAACGCTAAAACAATTCTTCA
Organism: Agriotes lineatus; assembly: GCA_940337035.1. Taxonomy (NCBI): domain Eukaryota; kingdom Metazoa; phylum Arthropoda; class Insecta; order Coleoptera; family Elateridae; genus Agriotes; species Agriotes lineatus. Next base: position 30,365 of record CALNHX010009083.1, on the reverse strand, counting down.
AACATCGAATAAAATAAAATAGAAAACGAAAGAGAGAGAAAGTTTTCACGGAAATTATATCGTGTAGCCTTTATCTCCACAAGTGCCTATGGAATATACTGTAATTCCTCTTTAGTTCATGGTTTTCGTTAGGGTTGCTTTTTACATGAGGAAATATTCGTCACCCAATGCTCAAACATAAATAGGCGAATTTATTTCGAAAATATGAAATTTTAATTATTTAAATTTTGTGTACTCCTGTAAAATACAGTAAAAATCTAGCTTATTTTTGATAGTTATATAAATGATACAATAACATTTTAGCTTTACAAAATAATTAACAAATATAATACGTATACCAGGTGGGTTACATAACTCTATCCCCTGAACGGACCAAATAGCAACCTAAAGTACACGTACATTGATAACGTGATTATGTAGTATACATACCTGTCCTGATCCGTTGCAAATATGAAAAAAAATATTGCACTATATTACAGGTGAAGAGGTACCTTGGGTTGTCTATTGTTCAGGATGACCGAGTTACTTAACCCACCAGGTATATATGGTAGTCAGTAATGCTTTTTAGCAGATTCCCTGTCTAAACAGTACAGGGCAGATATTTTAAATGGCTGTTATAAAGAGCATTTTAATTTCAAATCAACATCTTTACAAACAAATTAATAGAAAGACATATTTGGCAAACATTTTCTTTGCTAAATAGGTTTCATAATAAAATTACATCTTCTGCAGGGTGAGAGAATTAGCCACTGATCATGATAGAAGTGGTATTTCATGGTTGAGAACTATCACCATTCCTGTGATCACCAATATATTACACTACAGATTTATAACCTCCCCATTACTTTAACCTCTCTGAATTTCATGGTATTCCATTATATTATTATACATTGTAAACCTTCATGAGGTTTTATTACAATAGTTAGTAAATATTAAATATAAATTAATAATTGCTTCTTAAGAAGTTATGACAATTTATAAAATTATACCCATTAACTAGATAATGTGTGCTTTCCATAAATACAATCAAGCTTCTAAACTTATTTGTCCACGTTTTGAGTACAATCAATATCACAACTTTTTTAAGTAATAAACGTATTAGCTGTTTGCTCAATAATCTTTCACCTACCAGGCATTATAAATATCGACGGGTAAGGCATTGGACTACCATTACTACCTAAATCTCAAATAGAAAAAATCAAAATGTTGTTTAGACAATCGCCTACGTAAGAAGTAATTCAATTGAGTTTTAAAAGTTTGTTCGTCTAAAAATTAAAAGAAGTTAAATAGAACATTAAAGTGGGCTATAGAAAGAAAAATGCTAAGTCCAAATTTCATCGGAGAAGCAAATATTGTAGGAACTAATAATTTTGTATACTACAACTTTGCAGAATATAGTAAGTAATATAAGCAATATTATTTTTGTAACTAAAAACACACGGAAACATTTCCCTTACAGAAAATTGTCCATCCTTAAAACAGCGGTTTTTGTAGTGCCCTTTAAATATACGCTATTTTGCAGTCAAACTATAATTTGTGTGCAGGAGTAATTTCCAAAGAAAATACCTTGAAAGTTGAACTATAACAAATTAATTATGTACTTGATAGGGTGTGTAAAACCTCGAAAAGAAATGTGACAATAACACAATTAGGGTTGACATTTGTGTCAACCTAAGTAACACTGCGCTATACCTCCGAGAAGAGTTTGCCTGACTCAGCTAAAACCCTCTTAATAATACTGAAGCAATAAAAGGAAACACTCGGTATTGCGAATTACATCACTTTTCAATAAAAAAAGTAGCGGTGGTAGGATTCGAACTACAATGCCTGAGAATGCGATTTCAACTTTACCCATGTGTTGCACGCGCTAATGGAGGACCTTACGTCTGTGCTATGCCCGGAGTTATTAAACAGAACGCACTTATTGTTGATCTTTTCTTATTTATTTTTTATATTTACCCTATATCTGTTGAGTCCCATTTTTGTCAAGTATAAATCCTAAACTATGTGAAATTATTACTTTTATCTTTATCAGCGTAACCTATAAAATTGATGTCAGTGAGGAAAGTTAAAGTTGGGTGGGTGCAAAGTATACAATAATATTGATCTTACAAGATGTGATAATTGTAACGGGTATAACCACAAGGCGAAAGACTGTAAAAAGAACCATCTTGTAGGTATTGTGCTGTGAATGATCATAAATTTTACCAGTGTAGTGAAGACGTTGAGCAGTTTTGCATAAACTGTATCAAAGTAAATAAAAGTTAAATCTTAATCTTGACATAAACAATTCACTATATGACCCAAATTGTGATGTTTATCGGAATTCACTATATGACCCAAATTGTGATGTTTATCGGAAGAAGGTTGAAGAAGCAAAAAGACGATTTTATTAAGAAGAATAGCAATTAGTTAGTCATAAAGTTGAAACATTTCAGTTAATTGGACCAGGTGAGTCAAGTACTCCAAATTATTAAAAAATGTCCAAAGTATTATTAATGATATAGACAATGAAGTAGAAATTGATGGATATAATGTAGTTCGAGCGGGTTCTTGTAGCAGAGCAACTGGTGGCGTTATGATGTATGTTAAGCATGATGTGAAATTTAGGGTAGTAGAATTATACCGTCTGTTCTATAAAAAGGGCCCAAGAGTATAACGAGTTTATTTGATATTTTAGTCCTATACAACCCTATATATTCTGAAATGGGAAAATCTTCTTTACAGTTTGACCACAACAAAATTTTTTTAGTGACTCCAATTTTTGTGATGACGTCATCGGCACTTTTTTTAAATTGCATGATACAATTTTTATTATATAATCTTGTAGAGAATTTTTTGTACTTTTCAAACGTCTGAACATTTTGTATTTTGCATAATAAAAATTTTGAAAAAAACGCAAAAAACTAAATATATTGAGGAAGGCCATGAAATTTAACTTTTGTCATCAAAGAAGTAACCCTATCCTACAGTCACTTGTTTCATGTTTCTATTATTTTACTGTAATAATTGTGTTGCTAAACGTAACAGAATGCATAATATCTTCTAACTACATTTCAAGGCCTCCTACCAAAAGATTCGCACTGCCGAGACGGAGATTAGGTATAGTGGGTTCATTAGTCGGTTGGCACGAATTTGAGAGATATTTGACTCAGAGTGGTTTTCGATGTGAGGGAATTTCAATACTTCGTACACTTCGTGTCGAAGTAATTGGATATATTTATCTGTCACTTAGTGGTTCAGTTACACATTTTTTAGATTTTTTCGAAGAGTTATGTAAACAAATACTTGGAGTAGAGAAAAATAAAAATATTACATATTGGTCATCAGTCTTGCTTACAGAGAAAGTGACATTAACGAAAAGGCTGATGACCTTTGCTCTAAGTTAATAGTAGTGATTGGTGAATGTATGTCATAGCAATAACTAAAAACGGAATTAAACCATGGTCCCAGGGAAATATACTTGAGTACATTAGAGAGAGAGAGAGAGAGAGAGAGAGATGTAAGTTTCAATGGGTTTAATTATATGAGGGATGTAAGGGATTATGAAAATTATAAGAAATGCAGAAATATTGTTAATATACTAAGAGAGGCTAAGAAAAGTTACTCTAAACAATGGATTGATAATAATAAACATAATTCTAAATAAATGTGGAGAACATTGAAGTCTTTGGTGTCATGCTAGGAGACTGAAACTTCTACATATATAGAATTTGACGGTATACTTTATCATGATGTAACTATTATTAGTAACAAGTTTTATAAGTACTATATTGACAGCATTGATAGGTTGATCCAATCTCTTCCCAGCAATAGTAACAACAATAACAATAGCGATATTGCAACCATAACCAAGGATGATCTAAAGTTCTTTAATTTTTGGATTGATAAATTCTTAGGAATTCGGTAAAAGAATATAAAATTTAAGTAATAAAAGCAGCCCTCATGATATCAGTGTGGAGATATTAAAACTCTGCTTTAATGAAAATAATGGGAATTTCTTACATATTTTACATATTGTGGTTAAGCGAAAGAGCAGCAGAGCTGACAAGGCGCCTAGACCGAACTTCGACTCAGATATCAATAAATGTTCTTATCCTAAATAGTTCCATTCTAAAAAAGTAAATGATGAAGGGACCTGCATACAACCAATTATTAGAGAATACTAAAAGATACTAACGGAATACTAGTCTGGTTTTAGAGATCATTACAGTCACCAAACTGCCCTACAGTACTTAGTAAGCGAGTGGAAACAGTACTGACTCCAATGCATGTTCCTAACATTGTAATCTTTTTGTACTTGAAAGAGGCTTTTGAAACAATTAATAGAAACAGGTTATTGAATAAACTTAAATTATATGAATTCGAAGGTCATTCTTTAAGGTGGTTTGATTGTTAGATTAAGAGAAGAAGACAAAATGCTAAATGTCGTTTAAGCATTTCAGAGGAGTGAGAAACGATTTATTGTGTCCCTCAAAGGGATCGTGTATTGGGCCCCCGATTATTTATATTATACATAAGTGATTTAGTTAAGGTCATATTTCAGTTTAGACCAAAGTTTTACGAAAGTTAATTGATGAAATTTTGCAGAGATTATGTGATTGGTTAGATGAGGATAAGTTATTGTTAAATATAATGAAACGAAAGGGTATAATATTTGGAAAATACCGGCTAGTTAATAAACTTCTTAGACCTTAAAGTCCAAATAAGAAATCTGGATGTTGAAGTTGTTAACTGCATTAAATATCTTGGAATTATGTTAGATAAGAAAATGTGTTTCAATGAACATTTGGAATATACTTGTAAAAACTGGGTGTTTTATAACGGTGTTCTAGTCAGTTAAGTACCTGGACAAGGAAAACAATGTTCAACACAATTTATCTTGCCTCATTTTACTTTTCCAGCAACGATATTGCTTATTAAATAAAGAGGGAGTTCAAAGGCTGCAATTACTTCAAAATAAAGGGATGCGTATCATTCGGGGTTTTCCTTAAAATACAAGTATTTGTGTTTATCGATAGGATCAGGACTAGGGTTATGCCTACATATCTGAGTAACTGGTGCTCAACTTTATAATTAATCCATCAACATGATACGAGGTCCTGCAACAAATTTGTAATAAATCCAACCAAACATCAAGCTGCCTATAACTCTATTTTTGTTAGAGGTTTATCGGAGTATAATATATTACCTATAAATATAAAATTATGCAATTTAAGAATATTTACAACTATTAGAAGTAAGGCACACTTTAAGGTCGACGACTTAGAATGCTTTGTAATTTGTTTTAAACATAAATTATGCAGTTTCAAATGTTTGGTTTCACAAATGTATTGTCAGTGTACAAAAATAGGTATTTTTGTTAAATAATACTATTATTATTATTATTATTGTTATTGTTATTATTATTATTATATATTTCAAGTAAAAGCAAAACTAAACAAAATGTTGTTAAGGTGGTCGTCATGTATATATTGGTTCCAAGATATGCCCTTTCCTTTAAGGGTAAAAACCTGAGCTATGTGCAAAATATAACTTCCACTTAAGTAATAGTTCTTGAGTTAAAGCAAAACTTTATTTTTTAAGGTGTTTAACCTCTATATATTTTGCCGAAATATTTTCGGTTTAATGCAGGAATGCTTATAATCTGCATACAAAATATAGTATTTCTTCAACAAGTAGTTTTTGAGTTTTACCGGCAACAGACAGACACACACAGACAGACAGACGGACAGAGAGACAGAGAGACAGACAGACAGACGGACAGAGAGACAGAGAGACAGACAGACAGACAAATGAAATTGAGCAAATAGCTATTTGTGCAACAAGTGCTAAAGGTGGACGTTTATACACGAGACATGAAAATTATGAAACGAAGCCGAATGCTGAGTTTCATAACATGTCTCGTGCTTAAACACTGTTAGCACGAGTTGGCACACAATATTTTATACCGCCTTAAATTTACTGTTATTAATCCATAAATGTGGATTTAACAAAGGATTTACATTTATGACAGTTATAATTTAGTCACAGTAAGAGATGGCCTGACAGCCAGGTGACTGTTCTCAGCAGCTAGTAGCTGTCAAAGTTAGTAATCAAGGGTAATTTAAATGTACATATTTTACTTTATTCATTACATGCTTTAATTATTAAAAAAAAGCATTTTATTTCTAACGAAAGAAGTAACTAGAATAACTTTACAACCTCACTTCCAGTTCGAAATTCTAAATTCAACACTAGATGTTTACTGTTAGCACATGAGCTAAAGTAAACAGCTGATTTTACTTTTAACAAGCTAATTATATAAATCGTCATTTTTAGTGAAAAAAGCTAGCGCTAAAAGGCCTATTTTTAGTAGTGGTCGTTAAAACTGTTTTTCGTCATCTAGGGACCCTGAAACGAGAAGATCTGAAACAAATTCGGACGGTAATTTTTTCGCCGTCTGGATGAGGGAAGTAAAAAGTAAAATCACGATAAAAGTTAATGCCACAAAAAACACCTCTAAGCCAAATAATACCCTTTTCAGGAAATATCTACAGCATTGAAGTTCAAGTGCAAAAACTATCTTGTATATTTGGACGAAAAGTGGATTATTTAAACAATAGTAAACTTGGAAAGTGGTCACCTTACGCAACCCAATCAAAAATTTAAAGAGAGAAATCGGTTCACTATTTACATGCACAGCGCTCTGAAGAGCTTTAGATAATTGTAGGTTAATTGTAGGCAACAAAATTGCATACAGAATTGCTATAGCAATATTGTGACAGTTTATAGAAATGGGTATAGGATTAATTACTCCAGCTAGATTGAATGGTAGGTGTGTTGTAAAAATGAGTAATGCTTCGTATCATTCAATGTATTGAACCAACTTCAAAAGTAGAGTTGGAGGAATGACTACGGAAATGGAATTTACTTTAATGAGAGGAGTATAAAAAGCTTTGTGTGGAACACTATCAAACCTCTTTGGCAGCTGAAATATAGAATACGATATCTTATCGACACGCTACTCAAGATCCATGGCTCAGTCTTATGTATGGGGGTATTGCAAACTTATTTCAATAATCATATAAATTTGTTAGGTTAAGCTATTAACTCGAAACTTAAGCCAAAATCTGCGCTGTTGCAAATAGTGTCTTGGTCAATTACTTAGATCAAATACTTAATGTGTGGCTACAGTACTGTTAGGATCTTACTTAGATAGACCAAGATCTCACTCTTAAGAACTACGATGTCGGTGTAATTAAATATAACGTCACTAAACCTCTTTCCTGCATTTATCGATGAGCACAAGGAGCAACTTTGTGTTTTGTAACATTAAAATGTTTTGTGATTTTATAGTTTTATGTAATTTTGATATCCAAGAAAAAACTTCTATATATGTTTATCATACGTCATTGTGTAGTTTCAAAACATTGTGGTCCTAGAATAAACGTATTTCAATTTCCACATTTCTACGTTTTATGCTCACTGTATTACGTTTGACGAATTTTTTAATAGAAAATATGAGTATAAAAATATGATCATCTGACTTTACCACATCGTCATTTTGATGAGTGTGTGACTTTCAGCTTTTTAGTATTGCAGAACCTGTCTGCTGTACACTGTTAAAAATAGGTATAATTATGGTTAATATATTGTATACTGTATGTGAAATAAGCTACTTGTAGTTATTAATGCTACTTGTAGTTATTAATGGAGCATAAATCGCTTAAAACACGGATAGTAATAATTAAAAGTTTCTAAATAAAAGAAAGGTAACTAAAAAACGTAAAAAACTGAAAGATTACATTATTCTTATTAGTAATTATGCTATTTATGATACCGGTTGTTATTTACCTTTGTCTTTTCTGGAGTTATTTATGAGCCATCATCTTCCGGCTATTTGCTATTAATTGCATAAATGTCGAAAACCAGCTTTTGTAAATGAGTACCTTGTTACTATGTGCTGTATATCCTCGTATTGTAAATTATGATGGTTATTACAAAATGTGACAAAAAGTCATACATTTACTACTATATGAAATCCACATTAAGTGAGCTTCCATTTTGAAGCTGTCATTTTGGCAATTATTATTTTTCTGATTGCGCAAAGTGTTCTTTGAGCAATTTGCTATGTTTAAATTTGAATTAATCATTGCTATTTTAAATTATACTACAACAAAACACTCACTGCCTATGTTTAATTCGAAAACCAGTACTCGTACTTGTTACAGTGTTTATAATAAAATTTACAAGTCCTAATGTTAGTCCACAGGAAACGTATATAATTGTAACGACAATAAAATGCTTTACAAGCAGTAACCTAACCCAATTACTAATAAGGTCTCTTGTTTGGTTTTTTCTAATTATAATACAGCTATGTATAGGTTAAAGTAGAACTCAGTAGAATTAACTCGTTTTAACAATTGTCTAACCATCCAGTCACGATATATTCCAGAATTTGTGCATCCTATCTGTGGTTCGCTTTAACTTGTCTATTTAAAGATTATAAACATTATGTAAGTTATGTAGGATATATAATTCAAATATAAAACGTATATGCTCTATAAATAATGAACAATCAATACGTCAATAATAGCCAACAAATTGAATGAAAAATATATTTAGAAGGGTTCATACCTTTATGTTTAGGAACACCTTTCACTGCCAAACGTTACTATTGGTGCTTTAACATTCAGAGAACGATGCTGTTACAACAAATACGTTTGTGTGCAAATATTTTGAATTTAGTTTCCTTTCAATAAATAGAGTAGGAATAGATATCCTCAACATTTTAAAAAATATTTGCAGTCAAACACATTCGAAATAGATATCTCTAGAACAAACTATTATAGTAAATTTCTTTAAATGCAAACCTTTTCCGTAAGACTTTGAAGGGATTCAAATTATATTAAAGACAGTTTCAACGATGCCAACAGGCTTCCATTGATTGTGAAATATTGTCGGGTTGTTGCAAGTGGTGCAGTAAATGGCTCATGAGGTTTTGTCGGAATTGCCACAAAAACGGTATGAAAACCGTCTTGGATTACGGAGAAGCTGCCAAGCAAATAAAATACGGATATTTTAACAGGGGTGGGCACGCAAAGCGATGTGGGGGCAGTTGTTACATTAACTGAATAAATGATGCAACGGAATGTGTTTGACCTACTTGGCCCATTTACTAGAAATTAATTTACAACCACCGCGCTGAAATGGATGGCAGCAGTTATGATCTTGCTGCAAAAACCGCTTTTAAATTAAATTCTTAGGCAATTATGTACTTAAGCGCCCAGATTAATTGCTAATTTGCGTGATGCATTAATCAGTTCTGGTCAGCTCTTGAAAACCTATTCGATATGAAAGCAAAAGTGAATAATACTGTAATTGCTGCACGCGAAGGACTTCTGTTATCTGTTTATTTATTTAGCTGTTCGTCTACTTCGAGCTTGTGTGGGAGGAGCAATCGATAATTGAAACAAAACACGAAAAAATGCATTGGAATCATCTGCCTGGAAGTTTTTTGAATGTGCTAGTTTTATTATGCTAAATATATTCCCGAACCATCAGTATGGTTCCGTATATTTATGTATATCGAAATTTTATTGTAAATAACATTCAATTTTCTTCATATAGAGTAGAAGCAATACAAGCATTCGCATAAAAATACATTTAGAGAAACCACTACTCACAACTGGGTTTTGGGATACATCCAAATACGCCCTTGCTTGTCAACGTTGTTTACATAAGGATATGCAGAGAGTATTAGAACTCCATATGGTTTTCCAACATGTCAAAATACATACGAAACTTGTCCTGATATCCAAACTTAATCGAACGTAAAAGAAAATGTAAAATGGAGCCACCTGTTACCCTTATTTATAGCAGCTATTTACACGAAATGGAACTTAAGACAGCGATAAAACGAACTTACAGCAGTCCGGTATAAATCGGAACACCATGCGGCTTTCGATTTTGATCACTTATCATCAGTACGTGTCTTAAAATCAATCTAACGTATCGCAATTCATTCAGAGAGCTTTCAGGAGCTTTCAGCAGGAAAGCAGTAGCGAAACTGACGGCGTCGGAAAACGCTACCTCACCAACCGCTGCTAAGCAACATCACCACGCCCATCCGGATCCTGCATCTCCATTTACTCAAAGAGTGGCTTCGCAAAGCAAAAAGTATTTTGAAAGGTAAAGACGCTTAAACCTCAAAGCTGCTGATGTACGAGGGTAGCACCGATAAATGCTGCAAACTAATGTAATCGAAGTAGCTACAAAAAATTAATGCATAAAAACAGAAGTATATTACTATTTACTTTGACAGTTCTTGTTATACTTCATTATATGTTGTCAATGGTTTTCTTTGCGGTTTTAAAGTTTGCGTGTCTTTAATGAAAGAGCGTGATTTAATTTTCTATATTTTAAATGTTTTTAGGAGCGAAACCAACTACTAAAAAACTACTCTATTTTTGATCATTTGTGCAGTAGTAATAATAATGTAGTATTTATTTAGCATAGCTAATACATAGTCATAGTAAGTTTTATATTGTATACACACACACAAATATGTAATATATTCTATTCAAAATGTTTACTTCTCCCAGCAAGCTGTTATATGGTTTTATTAGGTTGCATGCATGTATTGTGGTAGAATTCAAATTGTGACATGAACGAACTATGACATTTTTTATAGGTACTTGCTTGATTGACATTGTTGCAATTTTGATGCCAGAATGAGGAATATTTTACGAAAGGAGACAAACATTTAACCGACCAGAATACAAGCTTTTAAAAATCTAATCAGAAATGGAAACAACATGACCCAATTTTGCCATGTCTATTTATTTCTCATGGATGCTAACAAAAACGTCACCCTAACATAGCCTGTTGGGAGGAGAAAACATTGTAAATGGATTATAGGTTTAAAATGTATCATATAAGCAAAACTACTCAACAAATATTTTTCATTGGCTCAAATAAATTTGCCTCAAGTACCGTTTGAAGGTATTTATATTTAAATCACTCCCAAGTTCTGTAAACTTAAAAATAAATGCCATTTTGCAACCAACGTCCCAAACAACCTCAATACCGATACCCATATCGATTTTTAGGTTTATTTACCCCATTTTACCCCCTAAGGGGTTGATTTCTGGAAAATTACGAAATACGTGTTTGCTTAGATTCAAGTCGAAATGTCTATCTAATATTATTTTTTCATACAAAATTGGAACCCTCATTTTACCCCTAGGGGTGGAATTCGAAATATCCTTTCTTATTTCTTGTATACATCACAAGGGAACCTCTGTGCAAAATTCAGCTTTCTAGATCCAAGGGTTTGGGCTGGGCGTTGATGAGTGAGTGAGTGAGTGAGTCAGGACTTTCAGTTTTATATATAAAGATAAGATAAGATTGAGATTTTTACAAATTGTGATTCAAAGAACACCTTTTGAGTGCAATTATTATACGAAAAAAATCTAAAAATTCAGTTATTCATCATATATTTTCTCTTTTACGTCAAACATAATATGGTTCCATTTGTTTTCACAAATGAGACATTTTGCAGCATATTTTCTTGTTAGTCGATATAAAAACGCAATTGAACTGATGCACATTACAGTGTTCATATCCTGTTAGCTTTAAATGACTACAGACGTAAATCAAAATTTACACATGAACACTGAATTATCTAGAGTTTTCTCTGCCTTCTCGTAATTCTGAAAGGGCTAAACAATCTTCTTCGGTCATTTCTACTTCCCCTGTCTAAAAGACGAAGAAAGTATTACAACATTGAAAATGTTTTTTTCTGAGAGCTTTAAACTCATCTCCATATTCTGTAGGAAAGTAAACAGCTCATCTCTTGATAAACATTTTTCTATAAGCGTAAAGTCTATATCATTGACAGCATTGTATGACCAATTTGACAAAAAATATGAACCATTTGCTTGGATATTCTCTGTAGTACTTACTACCTGTGATCGTCCAATTTAAATTCTGGCCGCATCTCATATCCGAAATAGTACATAGAATATCATCTTCGACATTGATTGCTGTCTAAAAAATTATCCCTTCAAGCAACTTAGAATTTCGTCGATTCTCGTTTGGCCGTAGATTTATTCACAATATTTTACTTACCTCGTTTAAAAGACGAAGGCAATAGTGTAATTGTGAAAAGTCACCTTCCGAGATTTTTTCAGATCGTCACATTTCAGGGTCCCTAGATGACGAAAAACAGGTTTTCTCATATCCGTCTGCCTGTCCGCCTGTCCGTTTGTCTTTCTGTCTGTTGACGTTGTAGCTCAAAAACTATTTGACGGAGAAAGATAATATTTTGCATGTAGATTAGATGTATACCTGGCTCGATACCGAATATACTTTCGGTCAAAATTATACAGAGTGAACACAGTTTTGCTGTAACTCGAATACATAAAAGTAATATATTGCATATACGTAGCTCAGGTTACATTTGATGAAAATGATACCTAACAAATACAGGGTAAATGTCATAAAAACTACAAAAATTCACAACGATCAACACGTCTATATAATGCAACTGCAAGCGAAATTAGGAGACGCACCGTCGTGGACGAACAGAACTAACGATCGGGTTCTGCACGAAGTACTCCCAGGGGCTGAAATCGCGCTTACTTCGAATGCACCATGGGCAATGTATTTACACATTAATGTAATTTTCATTACCAAGCGTTTTCATTCACTGTTTCAGAATGATTAAGAACGTTATGTTTACTGCTCTAGTTACAACTATCTACCAGATTAGCAACAGATTCGGTAAGTACCATCGAAAAATAAAAAATCGGGAAAAGTGAGTTTTGCCGTTTTTGTTTGCAGTAGGGTCCATTGTAATGTAAATAGGGTGCTCTGGGGAAAATATATCCATTATTATAACAAATGTTGAAGCGCAGTTGTCTCTGTGGAGACTGACATCCCAATTACACGACTTGACTGTGGGTGTTATAATTCTTCGATGGTAGAACTTAACAACGCCTGTGCTTAGTGTTATAAGTTTGGCAATACTGAAGTTTATTGTTAGTGGCACTACGAGTCTTTGTTAAATTTGTGATTAGTTCAGTTTGTGAAAAATCACCTTTCAAAATTCTTCAATCGCTCACGTTTTAGGGTCCCTAGATGGCGAAAACGTGTTTTCTCAAATCCGTTTGTCTCCTTGTCTGTCCGGCTGTTGGCGTTGTAGCTCAAAAACTATTTTTTGCGTGAACACAAATTTGATATGCAGATTAGGTGTCTACTTGGCTCTATACCGAATGCACCTTCGGTCAAATATGTATAGGATGAGCACCTTAACACAATATTCTCCCTATTTATATATAACTATAACTTGAGAACTAGAAGTTACATAAAGATAAGATTTTGCACATAACTAAGGTTTTTACATTTGATAAAAATAGGCGTATTTTGGACCCAACAGATTTTTTTCGATTGTTATTTTCAAAACTGTTAGTTTCAAAACTTGCGAGGGAGTTCTGAGTAAAGCCATTTAGAGATTTTTATATTTTTAATATTACAGCACCTGTATTCTGTTACTGTTTGAGGTACTCCTTTAAAACATTATCATTTAAACCTAGATACGTAGTCATAAAACGCAACTTTATAGAATTTAAACGGGCCGCTGCCTAATACAAGAGGAAAAATAAGAGTAACTGTATGGTCTCCCAGCTTTTAATTTTTATTTTGTAACCTTTGTTTCAGCATTTTTTTTTATTTTGTAACCTTTGTTTCAGCATTTTTTTTTTGTTTTTCATCATTATCACTGTTTTTTAATTATATATTTTTGTGCTGTTTATTTATCATACTCATACTTTTCCAACGTCTAAAGGACTAAGGAAATGTTGCAACTCTGCAAAAATCACTTTCCACGATTTTTTCAGATCTTCACGTTTCAGGGTCCCTAGATGACGAAAAACAGGTTTTATCAATTCCGCCACTCTGCCTATCTCTCTGTTGGTCTGTCTGTCTGTCTATCTCAATGTCTGTTTATTGGTCTGTCGGTATGTCAGGCTGTCTGTTGGCTCTATAGCGCAAAAACTATTTGTTGGAAGAAGACGATATTTTGCATGCAGATTAAATGTCTAGCTGAATCTAAGCCGTATATATTGTTATGTTCAGTGATTTGAACTAGTCACATAATTTATGTAGTGATTATTTTACTTTGAGCTTGCCCTTAATTAATGCAATGCACCATATTAGTAAACCTAGAATTACTTTCAAATCAATTATGTCAGTTAAGTACTCTTATTCAGGGTGGTTCGCCAAATCTAGATCTCTATTAGTTGAAATTTAAATATTTATTTTAATTCTTGACTATTTAATGACATCAAATGTCAACTTGACTTATACATTTACCCAAACCCGGCATTGACAAAATCTATCCTTACATTGACATAACTATCAATTAACTCAGCAAAGTAAGTACTGTTTTGTATTTTACTCTTTCTTTTATTGTTCGTTATTCAAAATGCTTTGATATTAATTACTAACGCAAATCTTATCACTTCTTCAGCTCACACTGCCAATACTTAAACACAACTGCTCCTATCCTCAAGAGATCTCGATGTCTTATGCACCACCTACAGCTTATTCCTGTCAACCAACTCTAAACGTCCGCAGAATCCGGTATCGCTCTCCTCATCAAACGTCACCCCTCACACCAATAGACTCCTGATAAGTTTCAGCTTTATAAATAAATCTGATCTTATCTTGTTTATTCCTTAGATAGTCCTCTGTACTCAGCAACCCCCACAGAAGCTGTCAAACTCCAGCTGGCACTCCTACTAACCTCCTTCTAGATGAATGACCTCACTTCCATACAACAACCAATATAACCAATAAATATTTAATGATGTGTCACCTTCACCAATAAATACAATTTCCTCCAATTCAATAGTTCTCTGGTTCTTTCTATTTAATTCACTGTATTAGACAATCTCTTCACTGATTGTTTAGTTTTAATAAATTATTATTTCATTTTCATTTCTGCACCTCGTAGATTTGTTAATAGCCTTGTATACTACCAAATAACTATAAAAATAAGGCATAATTTCTAACTTTTATTGATCAAAATTAAACATTTCAAGATTATTTGTACATTTTTTACGAGTTTGTTTTTTACAACTGACTAAACAAAATTCTCATTTCTATTAGATACAATTCTTCTTGCCCTCTTATAAATTTTAAGTATCCTATTATTACATACTTTCAATTCTTATTATTATAACAATAGCCCAGTCAAATGTTACATCGGAACTTACATTAAATGGGGTATTAATAATTCTTGAGAGGTGTTTCGGACCATTAATGGGACTACAAATCCAGATTTGCAACCCTCAGAAACCTGTGCTCGCTGAATGGCGGTCGAAGAACATCGACTTTTTCGGACTTTTTTCGGTTTTTTGACAAGATCTCCTAAACTATGCGTTTGTTGGAAAAATTCTACCATAGGTTTTTTAAAGTAAATTAAATTTTATACAAAATAAGATTAAAATCGTTTTGGTAAGTTATATAGTTACCGAGAAACGCTTTTCAAAGATTGACCTTTTTTCCAAAAAGTGAAAATTTAAAGTTTTCTTCATGCTTCGAGTTGGGATACCGGAAAAATGACACGTCCTACAGACAATTCAAGAGCATAAAAGTTGTAGGGAATTTAATAAGCTTTAATTTGAGCTTTAATGATGAAATTGTGGGACGAATTTTAATATATTCCTTATGCCCTCCATAAACATACCTTATCAGGTGCTTTTCTTGAATTTGTGGCGGACGACCTATATGACGTCATATATCCAAGATGGTGGTCACCCCAGACATCGTCTGAAGTTCTCGATTATAAGCCTTGATAGGGTCATCCTATCAATATTGTGTACTGAACGCTTTTTATTTACAAGGAAATTCTCTATAAAGAAGGTACTTAGCAATTTATCGATATCTTTTACCGTTTAAATGTTTTATTTCAGATAAAAACGGATTGATAATTGCAAGCCGGGCAGTTTAATACTTTCAATAGTTTAAAATTAACTTTGGACACAATGTCTACGCCACAAATTCATCTCCAAGTATCCCTGCCTCCATCTGCAAAAAAGGCAAGGCTGCAGACTAATTACGAGCTGTGTAGTTACGCCAAAATAAGAAGAAGTCGCCATTGGTTAAACCTATTAATTATAATAAAGTGTTAGAGTGTGTAAGAAAGAGAGCAGTATGGAATGATAGTGAACACATGTTAATTGATAATCGATTAAGAAATGTGAATGTTGAAGAATTGGTAAAAGGAAAACGCATCATGGCATACAGATTGCCACAAGAAGTGTACTCGTAAAATCCAAATGGACTGAACTGAGAGATTATTTGAACGGGAAACGAATAAGCCTTCTTGTTCTAGTTCCGCTGATAAAGATAGTAATGTAGGTTGCACAAGATCAAAAACCCGTACGAGTGACAAAAATAAATGTTTTTTCTGTCGGGAAGAATGAAAGAGAAGAAATCTATTAATTGCTGTGAAAACAAACTCTGTCGGTCTGAAATTAAAAGAAGTAATTGAACTGTCACAAAATGAAGCCCTAAAAAATCGATTTAGTGATTTTACAGATCCAAGAGATCCTCATGCAAAAGACATTCTATATCACAAACCTTACTGGGTAAAATATATGGAATATATGCATATGGTTAACACTACGGTTATTTTCATACGATCTGTTCGGTCAGCTAACTGGGAATTGCACACTGATTCACTACGAGTTTTTGTCCCCTACTTCTTTGCTCTGGATTTAACGAACTATGCAAGTATGATATCATAGTAGGTACCTTAGCTGACATGAAACGTCCAGATCTGTGGAGCGAATTCATGAAAGATAATTGGTGTGTTAATAAGCCCCTTATTATAAAATAAACTTCTACGTAGTTTCACGGCGGTTTCAACAACTAAACTATCGTACGAAAAAGACTTCTCTCGGGTTCGGTTGGGCTGGAAGGGGAAACAAAAGAAATATAAAACTCCGGCTGACCTTGGGGTCTTTCCCTCTTTACAAGTTCCTTTCGTCTGAGCTGGCCCTTTTCAAAAGTTCTTCAATGACAACCACTGTAAACTTTCTCAACTTAGTTATACGACATTTTCTGCCAACATGTTATGAAAAAAACATTAATTAAGGTGTTGGTGAAGGAAACGATGTGACTTAACTTTCAACCAAAAAAAGCATTTTTTTTCATCTTTCTTTACAAGGACCAGCTCAAATTAAAGCTTATTAAATTTCCTACAACTTTGATGCTCTTGACTTTTCTGTAGGACGTGTGATTTTGCCGGTATCCCAACTTGAAGCATGAAGAAAACTTAAAATTTTCACTCTTTGAAAAAAGGTCAATCTTTGAAAAGCCGTATCTCGGTAAGTATATAACTTACAAAAACGACTTTGATCTTATTTTGTATAAAATTTAATTTACTTTAAAAAAGCTATGGTAGAATTTTTCCAACAAACGCATATATTAGGAGATCTTGTCAAAAACCCGAAAAAAGTCCGAAAAAGTCGCTGTTTTTCGACCGCCATTCAGCGAGCACAGGTTTCTGAGGGTTGCAAATCTGGATTTGTAGTCCCAGTAATGGTCCGAAACACCTCTCCAAAAATTATTAGTACCTCATTTAATGTAAGTTCACGCATTTTTTGTGTATCATTTGACTGGGCTACAAATACATTTTTCAATTGTAACCTTGGCTTGAAACTTATTAAAATTAACTACAACCATCAAAATTTGAATACTCAATTGCTATTTATACCTCAAATTACTTTACTCATTGTCTTAATTAATTTTATCATTCTTATTAAACTTTACACCCAATCTTTATTAAACCCTTTAGAATTTGATTATAATTAACCTTCCAAATTTATCATTTCTATCATCCATATTTTAAAACTACCTTTTGCATATCATAACAATATTTTTGGTCAAGTATATACAGGGTGCGCTTCTTAAAACAATAATCTTGTCTAGTTTTGCTTTTACTAAGAAAAAGCTAAAAGTAATGATCTGCACATAGCCCAGGTTTTTATTCTTGACAAAAGTTAGATTCTACAGATACACAATAACCGTCATGGTGTAGTGGTTTAAGTGTCTGACTAGCAATCGAATTTTGCCTGAGGGCGAGAGTTTGCATTTGCTTTACCGATGACGACGGGTGCACATAATAAAGTCAGAGCGTCCTTTGTAACGCATCATCGAATTCCGCCTGGGATCGTCAGTTCTAATTACATCGGCTGCATTCTTTTCTTTTAAATTTACAAATTGATGTAATGTGCATTACTAAGTATTTCCTTTTACTGCTTTAGAATTATTGACGCCAGGGTACTTGTACATATTTTTACATAATTTTTAACACTCTTTTGGTTAGCTTTGTTAATTAAAGACGTTTCCTTCTTCTGTTACTCCTTTGTTTGGAATTTAATTTTAAAAATAAATTAATTATTTTAATTAGAGTAAGTCCACCTATGTGACAGGCTCCGACGCTAGCTAGTAGAACCTATTTTTTCCAGTACTTCGTTGTAAAGCTGTGTTTTATACGTATATCACAATTTCTATGGTAAAGTATAGATAAGGGAGATATGAATATGTTTTTCCCCGAGGTTGACTCTGTAAGTCAACCGAAGATAAATAGCATGAATATCTTCAGTGGTGCATACAATATTGTATTTACTAGCATATTAGTAAAAATTGTATGCCATTTCTAAATGGCATACGCACATTTAAAATAAATAGTATATTACTTTACAAGGGATGTAGGTAAGATTTACACTACCGAGGACCGTTTGATGCCTGAGTGAGCGAAGCGAACGAGGGTAGCAAGGCTCGAGGTAGTGTAAATCTACCTACATCCTGTGTACATAATTTTTTTCACTACCAATATTTTCCTTTGTAAAGTAAGTGGTAGGTAATAACCCCCAAAATTATTGGAAAAAATGCGTGAATACGATTGAAAATTCTGTTTTGCGAACTTTGTGCTTGTATTCTGATTAAAAATGGATAATAGTACGAACGACAATGGTTTTTTTCGTGTTAACCAAGTGACAGACATGGCATCTTATCAGTTGTAATACATGCGGGATGTAAGTAATTCACTTCTCTAGGGAAGTAAGTACATTGTCATGGAAACTGTAACAATTTTTGTAAATGTAGCCTACATCCCTCAAACTTGACAGTGTAAGGATCATTTACAAAGAAGGTAGTGAAAAAAATATCTAACTAAAATCAAGGATTGCCTCAATGTATGGTTGCTAAGACGTTCCTTGTATTTATATGGTTACCATGAGATTGAGGGAGAAATAATTTGAAAGATTCTATTGAGTTATGAGTAGCTTTTCATATTTTGTATCTACGACAAATATGAACAATATCATGTTGCTAGTAAATAAACATTTTAATGATGAAAAAGTTTAAAATTGGAACTTCATAGCAATTAATAAAATGCATACCCATATCTTGGCATCGAGTCAAAACTAGGTAATATAATTGCTCATTTAAAATTGCCTATTACATTTTAAACCTTATATGTAACTAAATTCACGTATTGGAAAAATAATTGTGTGTCACACATGAATAACAAGTTTTTATCAGTTCGGAGGAATTAGTTTTCCCTCATAGATAACATATCTCTTTACTCATTTGTTCCATACATAATTATTAACCTTACAATAATTTTAATGCGTTTTACTCAAAAATATTTTATTAATATGATGCGTGCTCCGATTTATCACATAATTAATGCACAGCAATATGCCCTCGTGTCAATATTTTTTCTTATAATGTAACTAATTAAAAAAGTTGTTAGTTGTTATGTAGTTTGCTGGTTACATAATTTTGTAGGATGATCATCCTAAAGAAGCTCTCACGGTACAACGAAGTATTGATGTTTGAATAAAGAGGATTGTTCGTAGTGCTGTTTTGACTATTTTAACCCAAGAAAAACCCCTAAACTAAGTACCTAACTAGTAGTTAATACTTCTGTTATGACTTATTCAGGTAATACATTCTATGTATATTTCTAAATGTAAAAAAATGCAGTAATGTCACTTATAATTAAAAAAAAATTCACACGCTGGAATAAAGAATAAAATTACATTTTGCGATATTCAAATTAGGTGTCTCAAGAATAATGAATTTCATTATTTAACAATTGCTTTTATCGAATGTAGAGTTCAAGAAGGTATATTTTAAAAAGCGATAAAAAGTATTTCTTAAAACCTAGTTCTATTGTTGTGGTATGCAGTAACTATCGGTGCTACCCTCGTACATTGGCTGACGTTAGTTAAACACAGTAGTTAGAACGGTGAAATACTAAAAATTTCACGGCTCTATCCACGTCGCAGGCTCTGCAAACATCGTGGCTTGCCACGAGATCATGCATGTGGGGAATATCTGCTCTTCCCTGAAATATGGCCCCACAATTTCCTGCTAGGTTGAACCCAGGATATACAGCGATATTAAAGCGCCCTTGAAGAAATATGTTTGTAGTTCGAACTATGGTGGAAACTGTCTTTTTAAAATACCTCGAGATTCGTTCGATCGTAAGTATAAATCATCAAGGCGAGACTCTTTCAACACACAGAATGTACGAACCAAATTGACCTGCATAAGAAACGACTGGTTCCGTCTCACCGCACTTTTGCTCCAGTTTGCCCCCATTGCAGAAAGATTAAATTTTAAATGGGTGTTTGTAACCCCATTTCAAAATTCCTAGAGCAAAATAATTTGGACGGAGGACAGCTCAACTGGGCTAATCTTTTTGTTTATCCAGCTAATTAATGCAACTGTCTGACACTGATGGGAAATTGCAACTCCTGTCAATAGGCTATTTTAACCGTGACGCGCAACGTGGTTTGTAACACAGTCGAATTTTGTTACTAACAATTGCCATTCTCTAAAAATCATAAACAAAATAGTTTAAATGTTTTTTCAACAATCTATGTGAATCGGTAATTTCTATACGGATTAATATCGATTTAAGTTTTATAATGTACTGCTTTGGAATATTATATTTTTCATACCTTGATTCATATCGTGAAATTGACTGGTATGTATTATAATTACCATTTGCACATTGTACGAATATTCTTTTCACCACCAGGTTGAATGCAATTATTATCAACTATACAAGGTCTGTCACCCATTGTTTCTCTACATGTAAAATAGGTTAATTAATTCCTGCTTGATCTCAGCATCCTAGTAATGGACCCATGTTTCGTTTCTTATCACTAATTTATAGTCTAAAACTTGTCTGGATCAATATTCAGGAAATCCAAATTCCCTGATAAATCTCTGTACAACAATATTTCTGTTCAGGAGTCAAACGTTTTGAAACTCATCTGGCTACCTCACTGCTCATTCCAAGCTTTGCTCGCAAAATGTCTAGGATACGTTCCAACATCCTCAACTCCACATCGATCTTTGCTGGCTCCACAACACGATTTTCAAAAATCATCTGCTCCACGTTTCTACACATTTCAGGATTCGGCTGTCCTAGTTTTGGATCATCTTCTACTGACTCACAACCCCAACGGAACTGCTTTAATCAGTATTTTATTTGATAAAGGCTATGTTCGTCTCCACAGTGCCAGCATTGCTTGGCCTTCCGTTGAGAATCTTATTATGCTTTAGTACTCGAAATAACTCATTTTTAGTAAGAACTAATACACAATAAAGCAACGATATGCCATAAATGGATGAAATTTTATATCAAACAATATGAAGCAAAAGTGTGTTACGATACAATGACGTTTGCTATAATATTCATTTACCATGAGTTCTTTTTAAAAGTATACATAGGGGATACTCGTATGTATACTAAAAAGAAAAATTCCCGTATTTTTGCCACAGCGTTTTAAACTAAAACTCTTAAAATTGAAGATTGCTGTATAATTGGTTGACTACATATAGGGTAATACAATAAAAAATAAGGGAATTTTTCTTTTTAGTAGACAAATGAGTATCCGCTATGTATACTTTTAAAAAGAACGCATGGCATATTCATGACGAGATAGACTATTAATCTAATGTCCCTCATATGTATGGCATAAACAATATCTGCATGGTTAGTTTAAGACAAATTATTCTACTCGTTGTAGAAGTTTCTTGCATGTCGTTGTCGAACAAAATGTCAACAAATTTCCTTATTGTATTAAAAAGGGCAGATTGTATAGTAATATAGAGTAATAAAAACACATGTAAACAACATATGGAACTGGTTAAAAATATAAAAGGGTGACGTTCACTAAACTAGTTTTAATGACTTTTCACTGTATGTTGGATATTACCTAGTTTTTTATATTTATAAACTTTATGAGACGAATACCTTTCATCAATGAATTACTAAATTAATTGTTATTATACACTAATAGAACTAAGTATAAAAGAAACCAAATCGAGATTGATGTATATCAACTAATAGAATTAGATTATAGTTAATCATAAGGAAAGCAGTATTGGATTTAGTTCTATAATTTTCCTTCTTATTTCAACGCTATAATTTCTGAGATCTCCCGAGTACAGTCTTACAGCAATGTGAAACTTAAAAACATCTCGGTGGATCTTTCAGCCCTGGAGAACTCCAACTATGTAGCAGAATACCGTGACTACATATATATGGGAATACGGGATACTATAAATTTATGAAGCTCTCTTCTAAACTATATATTTTTAACTTAAAAAATGCGTAACACCAAGTATAAATAACTACTCTCTAAATTGTGAAATTATATCCTACTTTTTAATATTAAATAGATAATTTTAATAAGTAAGTACATTACCGTTCTTATAAAAAGTAGCTGTAATTACCGGCACATTAATAATACAAGGAAAATACAGCTTGATCAACATTACGAATAATCCTTTCACGGATTTTGCTTCTCCAGTTAGAATGTCAAGCTCCGTAAATATAGGCATTCTTTACTAGAATTCTCTAGAAACATTCAGCACTCTCCCAACTTCATTTTAAAACTAATTTAATTAAACTTAGTTTTGAGACTGTTGACTCAAACCACGGCATCCGGAAACGGAATAAAACTTCTTTACTTCTCTATTTCCACCCAAATGAATGTTTTATATTCCTCCACAGTACGACAACGTTGCCTGAAAATCGAGCATCTGCAAACACCTTTGCTTCAACTGAAAGTCTATACAGTAACAAATCAGCTAAAAGCAATATAAAAAATGTATCACCGATTTATCCAATACATAAGCTGTAAGATACAGAATATATTGTTTTCCTTTTCCGAAAATACATGACCGAATTAAGCGAATGCAAATATCGCGTGTATGTACATCAATATACGGATAGGTAAAATCTCTAAAATATTAAAATTCGCAGAGCCTCTGCTACTTTTCCTCTAAATCGAATCAGTGAGGAAATCAAGCTCACCGTACATCTACAAAAAACGCTTTTCAACCTGTGTGATTGTCGCTTTCAAAGGGGAACTCAATCGGAAAGCTCGTGTTTGATCTAAGTAATCATTTTAAAAGGCTTTTCCCTCTTGTTAGTTCTGGCTTTTCGCTATCAAAATTAAAGCCGTTGACTACAATCATTTATGTTACGAATTAAACGTGTAAATTTCAATGTATTTTTGTAATCAGACAGTAAATCCATTTCTCAAAATATTACTTAGAAATAAATATGTTATGTGTAAATGGATAATTGCTATTAAAAGAATTGAATTTCTTATTGAAATAGTTCAAAATAATTCCCTCGCAGATTCAAAATCTCATGATTACCAGCATTTGCAATTTATTTAGTACTTATTTAGTACTTGCCAATAATTGTGTTAAAGCCAAACTTGGCACAATTTCAATAACACATTTAAGACTTTCAGTTCATTGCAAACCCCAAATTATATGTCATTAACTCAAAAATCTCAAACCTTAAGAGCTAACGAGGCCACAAATCAAGCCTGCTTAATAGACTTGTCGAAAAATTCCCTTGTAATATATGCAAAAACGTCGTGTGCAGATAATGGAGATGCCATTATCTCCAAATTTGCAGTTCTGGGAGTTCCAAGGTTCTGACAAACCCTTTCTGAGCGCCAGCTGATATTGATTGAATTTATGTTAAGTGGTGCTGCGAGAAGTATACTTATGATTGCACGTAATGGCTTGTCAGCTTCTTCATTCTGACCCTCGAAATGTGCTCGGTCAACACGTCGCCAAAGCACATTTCGGAACGCGGATTTCATTATTTTCCAATAAACGTCCAAAATTAATTCACCTTTTTTGTTGCTTGGTACTTCACACCCAATGTCTGCAACAGTCAACAATATATATTTTGTTGTTTGTGAAACCATTTCATTCACTAATATTATATAATAGAGACAAATAAAAGTCGATAGCTACATAACAGAACTTTAAAGAATACATTTTAATTAATTACTTAATCTCTAGCTGAGCTGCAGTTTGTTTTAAAATAATAAATTTAAAGAAAAATTAAATAATTTTGATTTTGATATATTGATTTTGAACAAACTTTATCAATGCCTAATAAAAAAAAATGCAAAATACTAACTTAAAATCTATGAGAGAATACTTTCAAGATTTACTTAACTGCAGTGTCTTAAACAAGCTTTATTATTACTTATTCTTAGTGAATAATGTAACATTGAATTATTATGTACCATTGACGACATGTCAGCATATCCATAAAAAGACCAATAATCTTTCGTTGCACATCTTGATAACCAAATACTGATTTGACAAAAAACGAATCAAATTTCAATTTAAATTAACCACTTCAATTTTACTAGCAAGATAAACAAGGGGAAGATGACGCTTGGCAACAATTAATTCTTGAAGAGATAATCCCGGTCTATATTATTTCAACTAGATTGTTATTACGCGTAACATATTAATAGTAATGAAACTGTTAGCGTAATTACAAGATACCAACGTCACCTATTGCATCGCTCAATATCGCAGCTATTGTTATAATTTTATAAACGTCAACTTTTGACATTGATTAGTATGTATAAAGCATCAACTTTAAAGGTGACAAAAATGCGAACCCATAACGATATTTCATGATAAGCACCGTCAGCCATGACTAGGTTGATATTATATAATGTCAAATAATATTTTCAGTCTGTCAAAGATAAATATCGTGTTGCGAATGTTTAATTACTTTAATAATGTGTGTTATTTTGTTTATTGTGGTTTTATTAAAAGTCGTTATGGCTTTTGTTCGGCATTTTCAGTACTTCGCTACTCGTCGTCCAGAAACATCCGAACGCAAG
Organism: Agriotes lineatus; assembly: GCA_940337035.1. Taxonomy (NCBI): domain Eukaryota; kingdom Metazoa; phylum Arthropoda; class Insecta; order Coleoptera; family Elateridae; genus Agriotes; species Agriotes lineatus. Next base: position 5,106 of record CALNHX010009083.1, on the reverse strand, counting down.
CCATAAAACTAATTTTTACACAATGATATTTTAAACACGTGACTAGGAAGCCCTTTATCCGCGTGCTAAAATTGAAAACGGCTTTTTAGTCTCCGGCTGAAGTCAACTTCCGGCGGTTTTCGTTTTATTCGCCAAAACTCAAATCTAGTTAGATTTGAACAGTTGTCGACTTTCACTTTTGTGTCACTTCTCAATAAATCTAAGATAATATTCAAATACGATGTATAATATTGTTTTATCGTTCATTGATATGTTTAACATGATCGCGTCCTCAAATGTTAAGATACATTTAATATGCATGTTAAATGAATGGATGCATGTTAAATGCATCTTAAATTTCGAGGACGCGATCATGTTAAACACTGATTTCGATTTAGCAGTTTTTAATAATTATTATTGATTCAAAATTATTGCCTCAATGAACAATAAACTAATGAACGCATTTCGATGGGTAACCGTCTTAACATTTCTCACATAAATTACCACTCTCGCTTCGCTGCGCTCGCTCGAGTGGTAAAAATATGCTCGAATGTTAAGACCCCTCTAAATACGTTAATTACTATTATATTACAATCATGTTTTCCATACAATGTACGTTGATGGTCGTTTAATTTGAAGTGGTAAGCTGTTACTTATAATTAATTACTACAAATACTCCATTAGTCCGTCGTGATTAAAAATAGCTGGTCTACATATGACCAGCCGGTGTCGGCACTCCGCATGCCTAGATCTTTTCCATAACAATAGTTAGACTTACAAGTGTTTGTTTGGATAACACAGAAAATAATGTTTGTATATATCGACATTCTAAATTGGGTTAAGGCATGTAACTTATTAATGCTCCTATCTAAACTACTTTTACGTTTCAATACGTAGTTTTACCATCATCGAAGAAAGTTGCCCAGGTAACGTTTCTGAAATCCACAACAGGAACTCATATCTGCGACATAGCAATGTTGGTCATCCTATTGATTACTGTTGAAGGTGATCTCCCAAAGTGGTCCCACATACTGAGGGATATATTGAGAATTTAATGGTCAATGCTATCAATATAACAAAGAAGATGTTAGTAAGAGTCTATGAAACTTTCAACCCTACGATTATAAGGGGATTACTGCTATCTAGTGAATATTCGTGCCTGTTAGCATTAATCCCTACACTAGGTTTTTTTATTAACGTATGTTATCGCCATGGAGGATATAAAATCTAGTACTTGTACGCTGCATTTTCGAGTTGGAGCTGCTAGGAGTTGTGTTTGATGACAGGAAGGACTGCTGAAGCAGTTTATATTACGTGTTAACAAATATGTGAAAAATCTTTTCACGTTGGGGGCCAATTCTTTGCTACCTCCTCATTCAGTTGGCCTTAGCTATGAAATAGAAGTTATGTTACGGGTTTCAAATGTGTTGAAAAACAAGGTTCTCTACCAACTAAAGGAGGTGTATACGATCCTACTAATGCCTTTCCTGAGTTAAACAAGGTGGAACTTATAAGGGCACCAGAAGAAAGATTGATCGCACTGAGAGCCGCACACTAATTAATTCTAGAATAATGGTACACTTCAAATCAGAACAACAACTTATCGGTAGACGAATTTTACAACTACGATATTAATAGAGGTAAAATACTTGGAAAACAAAGAAAATGTAGTCAATCGTTTTTAACTACGAATGCTTGAATATACAAATATAAAAGTATTAGCATGGTAATCTATACATATATAAAGGAAAGTCACAACCCTGACTAATCAACGCAGAGACGTAACCACCGGTACTACGAAGTTGAAATTTGGGTGGAAGATTTAATTTGTTACGTAAGGTAGTGCTAAGAAGGGATTTTTTGAAATTCTACCCCTAAGGGGTAAAAAGGGGTAAAATGTGTTTTTAGGAGTTCCTCAATATCTCTTACACCCGATGAGATATCGACTTGGTGTTTCCTTGCAAATATTTTCAATGCAAATTCCTAGAAACGTATTTCAGGATTTTGCCCTAATCAACCCCTAAAGGTGCAAATATGGATTCGGGGTGAATTAAGGAACCCTTTGTATCTCCTATGTTTCTTGAGTTAGAACATTCTTATTTGGCATATAGATGTATTCTTAAAATATTTAAAAAGATGTTTAAGGGATTTTGATTTTTTTTTCCGCAAGGGGGTGAAAAGGGGTAAACTGTGTTTTCAAGAATTTCTCAATACCTCTTAGACCCGATAAGATATCGACTTGGTGTTTGCTTGCAGGGGTATCCAAGGCAAATGTCTAAAAACATATTTTAGGATTTTGCCCTAATCAACCCTTAAAGGTGCGAATCTGCATTCAGGGTGAATTATAGAACCCCTTGTATCTCCTGTGTTTGTTGAGTTAGAGCATTCTTTTTTGTTATATAGATGTGTTTTTCAAATCTTTAGAAAGGGGTTTTAAGGTTTTTAAATTTCACCCCTAAAGCGGTAAAAAGGGAAAATTGAAAAGAGGTTGGGGGTTAAAATTATTAAGTACTTATTTCTCCTCTGGGTTCATTTCAGGATAAAACGGGCTAAAATAATTTTTAGAAATTTTACCCCCAAGGGGTGAAAAGGGGTAAACTGTGTTTTCACGAATTTCTCAATATCTCTTATAGAAGAAAACCTGAAATTCCATCCCCTGTGGTGAAAACGGGTATACTGCAATAATATATGAATACAGCATTAATTTAAGAAGTACATATATTTTTTATTTTATCCATTATTATACTAAAACTATAGTTTTATCAATCTAGGGGTAACGACAATTACACCACATTTCCAGGAGATACGTGAAGAATAAAAGAGTTAAGGAGAACTTTTTTCGGAAGAATATTGTTTCCTTTTTACTTACTATATTGTTTAGCGTATTGGGTGAGGGGGGAGGGAACGACGACTGTAGAATTCGTTTAAGACTTAGAAGAAACAAACATTTGTAGTCCGTACGAAGAACGGGCATCTTGCTAGTCGATAATAAATTGGTAGTTACCCAATAATAATTACAAATAATAAAAAATTAAAAGACATTAAAAACAGCCTAGTGCAATATGCAAGAAAATTCCATAGATAGCATAAACTAAGTTTCAAATCATTAAGATAAATAAGGGAATATACTTAATTTCAAATAAAAACCGATATTCAATAATCGTACAAATTTCTCTAAAAGAAGCGTTACATTTAAAATAAAATCTGGACCTTTGAAACAATATAACTGGAGATAAAGTCATAAAAAATATGCACCCACAACCATAAGGGTTAAAAATTTTAAACGGTAAAATGATTAGCGACGAACGGTATTTCAAAATCTGAAAATGCCGACTACTATTACAATAAAAATCTCTCTTGTGAGATCAATATAGTTTAAAAAATCACATTTTATTAAAATTTTAAAGTATTAAACCTACAACCCGTTTTTGAATACCCCAGCAACTGAACCAAGTCCTTTTATGGGAATACAATATTATGCTTTGCAATTGTGAGAACAAATAATAACTGATCGAAGGGCACAGTTTACTTTAATGTGCCTTTCGTTGTCGGTGTTTGGAGTGATATGTTGCAGACTTCCATTTTTGCCAATTTTATTGTTGTTAATGTAACTTTAAAAGATGTGTTGGTCTAGAAAGTGCTTCTAAATTACATTGTGCGCTGCAACTTTAAAGTAGCCTCTTTGTTAATTTTATAGCTTTCGTTCAATATGACTACGTTAGCACTAACTCTTTGGCGATACAAGTCGTTGAGCGCGTGAATTTGTGTGTATTATACCATGTGATGAATATTTCAAGTAGAGCACACGCTAATTACTCTCATTACTTAAATATTACTATATAAAACCAGAGAAGTATTTAGAGCTCAGCATTTTTTAATCGCAGCAGCTCAGGTCTATATACATTAGTTTTCTAATATTATACGTATCTTATCCACCAGCACCTTCTTAGCTAGTCTTTGGAAGAATTAATCCTATGTGAATATAATGTCAAGTCTGCACCTTTAAAAATAAGTCTAATACACATTTTCAACCCATTTCCAGAATTATATTATTTGAACGAACATACCAACCAAAGCAATGGCATTATAGTAATTATAATTGAATCACAACGTTGATTGAATTATTTTTACTACACTTTTATTCGCATTGTCTACCAACTGGATTTTACTTACAAACCTACTTTTGATACGAAACAAATCAGAATTCGCTCTGTTTTATTCATACTAAATCACACTGCGTTACATCAGTTTCAGTCAGTTGCTGCGCATGATGCGGGCAACATTTATTGAAAAGCTAATTTGTAAATTTCAATTAATGCTTAAATATATTGCATCCCATTCAGAAAGCCTCGCTTTATAGCGAATGTTTGATGAAAGCAGATACACTTCTCGAAAATCAATTTAAAATATTTGTGTTAATTCCCTAATTCGAAGGTGGCAGCGTAAAAGTTGGCAGAAAAAAATTCTTCGGTCAACTTTTGGGAACTTTATGTACGTTAAAAGGTTAACAATTACTTTAGGTAGCTCAGTTGCGTGCAACATAGTCTTCCATAAATTACGCTGTCCAGGATGATGTTATAGTCGATAATTCACCCGCCGACCCCAATAGTCCAGATGCCTGAAGTAAATGAGGTTGTTAAGTCGGTCATAGCTTCCACGTGCAAAGACAATTTTTCTGTACGCACGAAGGGTGATATTGATATGCAAAGGATAAAAGATACCAGGCGATGTCGTTTCACACGAAACTTCAACAAATACTCATTAATTACACCGTATTTTGTTCACCTGTCCCCTTAAATAGACTAAACAACTTAAAAACAACAGCGTAACAAAGATCATTTTAAAACGATTACATTGTTTTAAAGTTTTGTAGAAACAGCACCCACAGCAGAATAAATGGCCAATTTAATCAATTAAAAAGATATTACTGGTTTGTATCCGCTGTTATTTGCAGTGGAAGTACTGTGAAATGTAAATTTTTTTGTTAAGTGATAGCACATCTATTGCTTCTACCGGAATGTACTACAAAACAAAGGATTGTTATCACTATTAACGCAGTTTGAATAGGACCTCCTGTACTCTTAAATAAATTATCTAAATCGCAAACTAGATTAGTACAATTTGTTA